>RJWJ010023967.1:0-25261 GCA_004363605.1 Indri indri
TCTGATGTTCCTCCTTCGGCCCCTCCTCCTGTCCTCAGGGCAGCCTGTCTGCAGCTGATGGACTCCAAGCACCCTCTTCTCCCTGCCTACCCGACCAGGGGTGCTGACTGTCCGTGGGTCATGAGACACCCTCCAGGGCAGCGGCCCCACCCAGTGCTTCGCTCCCGAGAAGACAGGCGCCAGCAACTGCCTGCACCCATCCCCATCTGCCTCATGCCCGGGACCGGCTCCCCAGCGCAAAGGTTTGCCTGAGCTCTAGGAGCCAAGGGCACCCTGGGGGCAGGGAGCAGCCCTGGTGGACAGCGGGCTCCGGCACACGCTGACTGTGACCAGGGCCAGCGACCCCCTTCCCAGGGCCTCAGTTCCAGACCTGTACGCAGGAGCGCCGCCGACCTGGCAGAGCAAGCGGCCGCCAAGGCTGCACAGCGGGCGCTTCCTGGTGCGAGTGCTCGTCGCTCTCCCTCCTCTCACGCGCTCAGTGCCCTGCGCACGTCTCTACCACTGCCCTGCTTGCCCCCAGCCGCTGCGCAGACGGGACCCCATGGGCCGCCACTCCTCAGCGCTTGGTGGTCACCCTGAGGCCCCAGGCAGGGGTGATTTGGGGCCTTCTGTGTCTCGCCTCCTCTGCGTGTCCAGGCTTCCAATCCCCCCATCCCAGCTCGCCCCTCACAGCAAGAACACGCCACATTTGTGCCCTCGGTGTCGTCTGTAGGCCAGCCAGGGCTCCACGAGCATCCGGCGTGGGTGCAGAGTCTCCACCTGCTGCAGCCTCTCCACGTCCTCCGGCAGCATCACAGACACCACTCGTGTTCCTCCTACGGCATACCTGTGGGACAAAGCACTAAGCCCTGCTGCCCAGGGCCATGTCCTCCCCTGGGCCCCGCTCTGCAAAACCAGTCCAGACTGTCCCTTATCTGACCTCTCCCTTCTCCCGGACCAGTGGTTTCATGGCAGGAAGTCCCTCCTGCTGTCTACCTGAAACCTCGCCAACTTCAGGGCTTCTGAGTTCTGGGCTCTTAGCACGAGCCATGGTTTGCTGTCTCCTGATGATGAACCATGGTGTCCTTTGGCAAAGACACTGACCAGCACCCACTGCGTTCCCTCCGCATCTTCCAAAGGATGCAGAGCACAGGGGCCCGGCTGGGAAATGGCAGTGCTGTGTGCCTGATAAGGGCCTGGGTAGCCAGCAGGGGCAGAAGATTCTGGGTGTTCTCAGCGAGGGGCAGGGATGGCTTTACCTGAAAATGGGCCCCAGCTCCTGGAAGTTCTGATGCATCTCCAGGTGAAGGTTCTCCCAGCCCTGCTCCTTCCAGATCCGCAGCGTCCTCATCCAGTTGTTGTTGGGACTCTGGGGTATGGCTTCGAAGGGCAGCACCGCCTTGGGGGCCAGAGCGGCTCTGGTGCCCAGTGCCCGTGGCCCTCGCAGAGACAGCCAGGGCCCTGCCATCCACGCATCTGCCTTTGCCCTGAATGCCATTCCGATGCTCCTCTACCCTGTGCCCAAATCCTTTTATCTCTCCTGGGGACCTGCACTGGCAGATGGATCACGTCATGGAAGAAACTGTCCCTGGACCTGCCTGCGAAACCCAGGGCAGACGTCAGGGCTGGAAGCGCCGGGCTGGAAGTGGAGGAAGGAGGCTCCCAGTGGCTATCCCCCATCCCCGCAGGGCCTCCTGCTTCGAGCGTGCTGAGACAAGGTGTGGGGTCTGGATTGGGGGTGCACAGGGCTGCAGGCTGGCAGGAAGAGGCCTCTCCCTCCTCCTCCAGGGCTTAGAGGAGCAAGACTGATGGGGCCCTTATCTTATCCAGAGATGAGAAGGGGGCCTTGGAATCTTTTAATAGACTATTTTTTTTAACAGCAGTTTTAGTTCACTGCAAAATTGATCGCAAAGAGCAGAGAAGTCCCATAAACCACTTGCCCCCCGACACGTCCAACCTCACCCACTGTCGGCCCCCTGCACCACAGCAGTGGGTTTGTTACAATCAGTCAACCTAGATTGACCAGTTATTTTCACGCAAAGTCCTTAGTTTACGTTAAGGGTTGCTCTTAGTGTTGTATATTCTGTAGGTTTTGACAAATGCATGTGACGTGTCTCCATCATTACAGTGTCATACAGAATAGTTTCCTGCCTCGGAAAAACCCTGTACTCTGCACCCTCTCCCCAGCCTCTGGCAACTACTGATCTTTTCTCTCTGTCCGTGGTTTTACATTTTCCAGAATGTCGTATAGCTGGAATCATATAGTATGTAACCTTTTCAGATTTGCCTCTTTCACTTAGTAATATGCTTTTAAGGTGCCTCCATGTCTTTTCATTTCATTTCTTTGTGGCAGTGAATAATATCCCATTGTCTGGACATACCACAGTTTTCCACTCACTTACTGAGGGACATCTTGGTTTCTTCCAAGTTTTGGCAATTATGAAAAAAGCTGCTGTAAACATCTGTGTGCAGCTTTTTATGTGATAGATTAGTTTCCAACTCATTTGCATTAATACCAAGACGCACAAGTGCTGGGTTGTGTGCTAAGAGTATATTTAGTTGATCTTCCAAAGTGACCATACCATTTTGCATTCCCACCAGCAATGAATGAGAATCCTGTTGCTCTGTATCTTTGCCGGCATTTGTTGTCCTCCGTTTTTTGCATGATTTCCACTCCAATAGGTTTGTAATTATATCTCATTGTTGTGTTAATTTGTAATTTTCTAAAGACATATGATATCGGGCATCATTTGCCATCTGTATGTATCTTCACTGAGATGCCCATTTAGATATTTTGCCCATTTTTTAATCAAGTGTTCAATATTTTACTGTTGAGTTTTAAGAGTTCTTTGGATATTTTTTTCCTATCAGTCCTTTATCAGATATATCTTTTCCAAATATTTTCTCCCACTCTGCAGCTTATTCTCTTGACAGTGTTTTTCATGGCATACAGGATTCTAGGTTGGCGGGGTTTTTTTTTTTTTTCTTTTAACACTTTAAATGTTTCACTCCAGTCTCTTCTTGCTCGTGCAGACTCTGAAGAGCAATCAGATGTAATTCTCACCTCCGCTTCTGTGCAGGTAACATGGTTTTTCCCTTTAATTTTTTTCTCTGATTTTTTTTCTTTATCTTTGATTTTCTGGAGTTTGAATGTGATGTGCTTAGGTGTAGGGTTTTGTTGTGTATTGTTTTGTTGTCCGTATCTTGCTTGGTGTTCTCTGAGCTTCCGGAATCTTTGGTTTGGTGTCTGATATTAATCCTTATTGATGTGGATATTTCTTCTGCTACTTTCTGTCTCTCTTCTCCTTGCCGTGTCCCCGCTGTGTGTATGTGACTCCATTTGGAGTTGTTTCCCAGTTCTTGGATATTCTGTTTCATTTTCTTCAGTCTCTTTTCTCTTGGCTTTTCAGTTTTCAAAGTTTCTCTTGATAAGTCCTGAAGCTCAGACATCCTTTCCTCAGCTGTGTTCGTCTACTAACAAGCCCATCAAAGGCCGCCCTCACCTCGGTCACAGCGTTCGCGTGTGATCAGGGTTTCCCCCTCTCTGGGGCATGGCCCATCTGTTCTTGCGCCCACTGTTTCCACAGGGAGCCCACAGCATATTAATGAGAGTTGTTTAAAGACCCCAGCTGACAGTGCCAGCTCCCTGCCACATCTCAGTCTGGTTCTCGTGCTTGTGCTATCTCTTCCGACCACGTGTTTCATCTTAGCGTGCCTTGTCACTTTTTGTTGAAAGCCAGACACAATACGCTGGGTAAAAGGAACTGCAGCAGATAGGTCTTCAGTGATGTGACGATAAGATGGGGCGGCGGGCGCGTCCTGCAGTCTTGTAGTTAGGTCTGAGCTCTCAGTGACCCGTGCCCTATGCTGTGAACACCACGGCTGCTCTTCTATTTCCCCCGCTTAGTGGGGACAGGATGACTGGTGGGGTCTGGGGTCATCTACTTCCCTTCCCACGTGTGGCAGGCTAGAGGGGCTGGGGTCCCTTCTGCCAGGAAGGTTCGGCTCTAATGAAACCCCAGAAGGTTAGGGTCTGATGAAATAGTTTCTCCTGAGGGCAGACCTTGTTAAGAAGATAGAACATTCTGGCCTATTTCAAAATGATTATTTATCTTCTCCCACCACGTGGAGTAGGAGGGGATTTTTCTCTGATATTCACCATGAGAACCTAGTAGAGCTACTGGGGGTAAAACTCACAAAAGCAGGGACCCCCATGACTTGGTTTCCTGGAGCATTTAAGTCCCAGACTCTTCACACCAAGCCTCTGGAATGTTCTGTCACTGATCAGTTTTTCCTTTCCTAGCACTCCTTCTTGCGGATGCTTCTGCCTGGTAAGCTGTGGTTCTCTGTATCCACCAGACTGTCTCTGCAATTTTGGGGGCAGCGGTTCGCTCTGTGGCCTCACCTCTCCTACATCTAAGAAGAGTTGCGGATTTAAGGGTATTTTTCTTTTTTTTTTTCATTTTTGCTTTTTATTTGCTGTTACTATGAAGTAACAATTTCCGAATTCCTTACAAGCTGGATTGGACACCAAAAGTTGGACTTTGGATTATTCATCTCCTTGCAGGATCCAGGGCAGGAGCAAGGGAAGAGGGGTTTGCATTCATTGAATTAACCCACTCATGGTGCCGGGTGCTGTTCTCCAGGCCTTATGCAGGGTGCATGCAGTGGAGGCATGAGGCAGGATCCATCACCATGAGGGGGTCAGCCCTGGGGGCAATTCAGTCAGTGCAGGGGTACAATGTGGTGGGGGGAGGTTCACGGCGTGTCCCAGGCCTGGTCTTGGCTGGCCTTGAGGTTCCCTGAGTGTCCCAGGCCCGGTCTTGGCCAGCCTTGCCGGTCCAGCTAAGCAGCAGGCCACAGTCAGGAGACATTGGCCTGGAGGGGCTGGGGGTGCTGGGAGCCAGCTCGGGCTGAAAGGCGAGAGTCCACTTGCCCTGGTCCATCCTTGCCTGTGCAGGGGGCTGTGCCCACCGCTCACGTCCCCCTTTTCGTCCTACAGCGCCTGGCCCATGACTGAGATTCATAGCTCAGAGCAACGAGAGGACATAGAGTCTGGGTTGGGGGAGCTGTCAGGGGCCCCACTGTCCTGTGAACTCTCTCTGGCAGACACATGGCCAGGGCTGTCCCTTGAGGGAACAGGCTGCCTCACCTGGCACTGCCTTTCAGCCTCCCCTTCGAAAGACGCTTACTCCACATCTACTTGGGGCAGGCACCTGCCCGGGGAGGACAACAGGGCTCCTGATGCCCTGGGGATGGGCCCTGGATATACTAATGCAGGCAGAGCCCTACATAGACATGCTCGGCCAAAGGTAAGTGGTGACAGACAGCAGGGGGTGATCGTGGGCTGGACGGGGGGAGCCACAAACTGCACAGGACGGCAGAGGCCCCTCGCGTGGCTACTCACAAGCATCACAGTGTGTGTGCAAATCCAATCATCTCGCAGGTCAAATAGCCAACGAGATCAAGTTAGGGAAAATGCAAGTGTTCATTGTCGTGCAATAAGAGAAAGTACAGGTCGCTGTCTGGAGAGGTCCAGCCCCCTGGGAAGATGCCACCTTACCGCAGTCACAGCACAGCTTAGAAAGCATCAGGGAGGGAGGGGTACTGATCATTTTGTCACTGGCTGTCACACCGCAGATTCTCCGTAGGGCAAGCAGAGCAGTTCGAGCTGCCTGGTGTGCGGCTGATCGGCTTCATTTCAAGTGACTCGGCTGACAAGGACATCAAAAACGGACATTTTGCCTTTTGTTGATGAGTAGAGCCAGTGTTGTGGGGAAATCAGATGACCTAGGCTTTGGCTGTGGTCATGGGACGTTGGCCTTGAGGTGTGTTTTTACTGTGCCTCCACGCTTGCTGTGTTCTTTCAGCCCCACGTGAGCGCCTTACACCTGGAGGGGGAGGGCCGTGAGGGAGCCTCCGGGCTGCGTGGAGAAGGAGCTGGGGAGGGGACTTTCAGCAGGACCTGCAGGGGAAGGAGGAGGCTGCCCCCTGTGCAGCCGGAAGGGAAGGGGCTTCCACACTGAGGGGACAGGGCAGTGCCTGGTGGGAGAAGCCAGCAAGGCGACAGACGGCTGGGCTGGGAGGGCTGGTGCAGGCCAGAGGGAGGGTGCTACGGGGGCTGTAGCAGGGGAGGGCTGCGATCTGCTGGTTGTTTTGTATTTTACTTTGATCACTTCCCCACTCCCCACCCTCCTTCAGGAAGCTCCAGCTGCGTCAGGATGCCTTGGCCCTTCAGCCACTGGTGATGTATGACATGTCTCCTGTGTGCCTGTGCCCAAAATGGAGTCAGAGCTGTCCTTGGCAGGACAATTCGGGCTGGCTTTCCGCTGTGTCCTTGGGTGGTGGTGCAATCAGCCAGGCTCTCGGGACACCCACCCCGCCCCCTGCCACATCCTCTCAGTTGGTCCTGGTCTGTTCTGGGGAGTTCTGGGCCATGTGCTAGGTTTCACGTCCCTCCTCAGCCTACCTGCAAGGAGGCGGGGGCCACAGGCCAGCTTGCCCCAAGGGAACTGTGGAGCACAGCTAAGACATGGAGGCACTGGGGACTTGCTCTGAACCCTCTGGCTTCCCAGATCCCCTGACCTGGAAACCCTGAAGCTGGTCCCAGAAATCACTTCTCCGATGCTCTGTCACGTTACTGTGCCCGTGAGGTGATAAGGTGGCTCCCAGGGCCCCTGCTGCCCACCTCACCATCGTGCCCCTCTCCTGGCCCACGGCTCTGGCCGGCCCTCCCTGGAGGAGGAGACAGGCTGACAAGGCCGAGCTGGGGCCTTTCCTCTAGCTCAGAGTGGCAGGGTGAGGGCCCAGCCCATCCCCAGAGGGAGCAGAGGGGGCAGGTGGAGGGCACTCGGGGCTGCAAAGCTGCCCCACCCTCAGGCGCAGCCTGCCCTGCGCGTGGCTGTACCAGAGCTGCGTGGAGAGCAGGCATGAGGCATGAAGGGCAAGGCCAGAGCAAGCTGTCCCAGAACATGGTGGTTGTCCCCAAGGGCCACAGTGGAAGAGAGGGGACCACTAGCTGAGGGGCAGACCATTCCCTCCCTGTGAACAAGTTGAGCCACCCCGCCTGCCTGCAGCAGAACCGTCTACCTCCCCCAGTCTGTGGGTCCTGGTCATTCTGGTCCTTTATGACCCCACCTGTGACTAAGCCTGCATCCATAACATTTCGAACATGTCTCCGGTTCCCTTCCCTGGGCTCCAGGAGGCAGCCCACACATCAGCCCTGAGCCAACCACCTCCCTCAAGGCTGACTTCCAGCAGCCCGGGGCAGAAGTCGCTGTCCCCATCAGCCTTTGTGCTGACTGCAGCCCGGGTGTCCTGGTCACAGCCAGGAGCACTGTACGTTGGTAGGACTACTTTAGAAAGCAGCAGCCCTCCTCTGAGCAGTGGCTGCTAACATACCCTTTCATGTCGGGAGTCCATCCCTGGGGACATGTGTTGATGACAGTGGTGTGTGCAACAGGAAAAGAAAAGTGGAGGAAACAACAGCCAAAATGTATGTGATCAGAAGAATGTCTTTTACAAGGTAGCATATTCACACATTTGAATTTTCACAGGGATGGAAATGAATCATCACAGGTACACAGAATAAGGGTGACCCCAACACACGGACTAACTGTAGAACCGAGAATGGAAAAGAGCGAATGTCAGAAGATGACGTATACCATGCTACATTTTGCATAACGTTTAAAAGATAACCAAAAACTTAATTTATATGGAGTACATAAACCGTTGAAGTAAGAAGCCAAGGACTGACAAAGACCTGGATCGGTGGTGGCGCCTTGTGTTGGGAGAGACAGGGAGGTCGGCTGTGTGGGGACATGGAGGGAGGCGTGGTCTGTCCCTGCTGCCCAGCCTGCTTGGGACGGCAGAGCAGAGGTGCTCGCGCCTCGGGAACTGTTGTGAGGACAGGGAGGAAGGTTCAGCAGCGCTCAAAGCAGGCAGTAGTTCTCGGCCTCCCCGAGCTTACGTTCCACTGTAATAAACCTCGGGAAACAAACCAGCAGAGGAAAAACCAAATAAGAAGTGGGCCAGAAACCTTCCTGCAGGGGGCAGACAGGACTCTCTGAGCTGCCCCCAAAGGCGCCCGTCTGCGTAGGAACTAACGGCATCTTGCCACCTCTGCACCATTGCTGACCCTGACTGGCCACCAGGTGGTCAAACACACGTCCTCTTCTTCCCAGGCACATAGATAGTCTGTCCCTCCCAGCCTGCCTTGCAGTTTGTGCCCACACATGCAGGGCTCCCGCCGGCAGAAATGGGGCATGGGCCGCAGGTGCTTCCTCTGTTCCGGCCCCCAGGGCCACCCACAGGCAGCCTGTTCTTTTCTCTCCCACCTTGGCCCAGCAACCCTGGGCACCACGTGTTGACATCCTTGGTTGAAGGAGAGTGACTTGTTGGTTAAGAATGCTCACTTTAGAGTGAACACGAGCAATAAGTTTCTTTCACTTTGGACCCGTTGCACATCTGTGGTTCACCGACTTCCGTTGCTGGTGTCGAAGTCGGCCATCGGTCACTCTGCTTCCCTCTCTGACCCCTCTGGATGCCGTGTAAGAGGTCCCGGTTATTTACCTTGCCTGGAATTCTCTGTGCCTCTTGGCTCTGTTTCACGTGACCCTTTTAAAAGTCCCCGGTTGTTTTGATAGCCTGTCATTCACTAGTCCTATGCCTTATGCCTTCTCCCTTCTTGAAACGTAGAAATGCTGTTGTCTTCAAAATACCTGAAATCCGGGAATGTCTATGCAGACGGGGCCCGGCTTGGGGCTATGTCTGTTCCTCCCAAGCATTTCTGTGCAAGGGTTATGACTTGCCCAGGGCCACATTTTATGTTAACCACTCGGCTTAGGGTTCCTGTAGAGGGTGGGTAAAAGAAATCATAAGCCAATGTGAGGGCGTTCATCGCGATTCTTAGGAGGGAATATTTTTCCTCCTTCATTCCCACATTTAAAGAGCTAAGCTTCCAGCCGGGCGCGGTGGCTCACGCCTGTAATCCTAGCACTCTGGGAGGCCAAGGCGGGCGGATCGTTCTGAGCTCAGGAGTTCAGAGACCAGCCTGAGCAAGAGCGAGACCCTGTCTCTACCAAAAAAAATACAAAGAAATTAACTGGACAGCTAAAAATATATATATAGAAAAAAATTAGCCAGGCATGGTGGCGCATGCCTGTAGTCCCAGCTACTCGGGAGACTGAGACAGTAGGATTGCTCGAGCCCAGGAGTTTGAGGTTACTGTGAGCTAGGCTGACGCCAGGGCACTCGCCCCAGGCAAGAGAGACTCTGTCTCAAAAAAAAAAAAAAGAGCTAAGCTTCCTTCTCAACTCCCTATGCTGTTGGATAGAATATTTCTGGACCACATTTTTGTGGAAGTTGTAGTCTTTAAAGTCTTGACTTCATGTGGGGCTTTCAGTTCCAATTTCTAACCTTGCTTATACCCTAAGCCTCACACCCTTTCCGCCTTAGAACCCAAGCCACTAGATTATTAAAAGTGTCAACCTGTACCCTCCAGGCCCAGATGGCTGCCGTACTGGCTTCCCCGCAGACTGGGAGCCAATCATAATCCCAGAGGACACGATCCTGAACCTTCTTCTGTCTTCTTCGGCAGTCAAATCCCTAATCAAGAATAGTTCGCCTGTGACATGTTTGGTAAACCCAGAGGAACCCCGGTATCAGCCTGTGCCCTTGGTTCGAAAGGTCACTGACTTGTGAGATCTAGCCTCTGAGGAAGGGCGTCGTGAAGGCGAGCGTGGTGCTGTGTGAGAAGGGGGGAAGACTCACATGAGTGGCTAACGTGGCAGGGAGATTTCTTGTATTTTTCATCTGCATTCTCACTTCTACTGTCTTGGAAACACTCGCTGCACTTGTATTTGGAGAGAGGCTGTGGTTTACCAGTCTTCAAGTATGTGCTGTTCATGTGAAAGTCTGGCTGTCTCATTAAGCAACTTTCTGCTTTTGCAGCACCCAATCACAGTTAGCTTTCAGACTTTTATCTTTCACCGTTAAGTAGCCTCACACTTAACTTATCACAGCCTTTTTTTGCAGGAACAATTTCGCAGTTCTCCTCCGTCGTGTTGTAAGGAACACAGTAAGAAGGAATGAAATCTGGCTCTCCCCATACCAAGTCTGTGTTGGCGTTCCCCGGGGTGACAGAACCCACAGCTCGTGTACACAGACATAGGAGAGGGAATCTGTTAGGGGAATCGGCTCATACGGTTATCGTGGCTGAGAAACCCCATGACAGGCCATATCCAAGCTGCTGCCCCTGGGATGCTGTGGCTCAAGCCGAAGGCCTCAGGGCCTGGGGGCTGCTGGGGCGAGTCCTGGAGTCCAAGGGCCAGTGCACCTGGAGATCTGATGTCCACGGCAGCAGGACAAAAGTCTGTCCCAGCTCTCAGAGGGAGGCCAATCGCCTTCTGTGCTTGTTCTCCTGGTCCCAGCCAACTGGATGGTGTCTGCCAGCACTGAGGGCAGATTGTCCCCACCTCGTCCCCACCTCATCCACTCAGACTCACACGCTAACCTCCTCCAGAAACACCTTCACAACACACCCAGTATAGTGCTTTGCCAGGTTTCTAGGTATCCTTGTCAACCCAAATAAATGACTGAGGCAAAAATTTCAATCAGCGGAGGTTAACTAAGCCAAGATCTTGAGGACGCACTGGGGGAAAACGTGAACCACAGACAAGCCGTGGCTGTTTTTCCTGGCGGGGAGGCGGGGACCTTCAGCGTTGTAAAGGCAGCAGAGAGAAGGAAAGGGCAGGGGGAGAAGGGCTGATGAGGTGGTGGTTACATTCCTGTGAGGCCCAAGAAATCCACATTTTACGTAAAATAGGGGAGTGAGGAAGCGTCAGTTATGCAGACGTCTCTGGGTAGGTGGAAGAATGTCTGACTCTGTCTTGTCTCCAGTTCTGTTCCCTGCAAGATCAACTTGTAATTCATTCTTAGTGTGGAATCAAACAGGCTTTCCTTTTAGGTGCCAGACAAAGGTACAATTTGCACGTCCTTGCTTGTGGGAGGGCAGCAGGGAGTTTCCTTAATGAATGGTCTGTGGGGCCTGCTCTTCACGGTGCCTGAGGCTGCCATTTTCTTTTCACATCCTTAATCCAGTCAAATTGACACTGTTGTGACTCAGAAAGCAATACCCTAAAATGAAGGCCTCAGAAGCCAAAGTTTTTCTCAGACCTTCTCCTGCCCTCTTGTCTCTCAGTCCCCCCCACCCCCAGGCTGGCCACAGGAACTAGAATCCCTCTTCCCTGAGGCAGGTCATAGAAACCAGAACCTCTTTTCCCCAAAGCCAGCCACAAAACATAAAAATATTCCTCTAACTTTGCACCCCTCCCCATCTTTCAGGGAAAACTGGTCATAAAGTAATTATCTGACCTACCTTGTTCAACTGTAGGTGATAAGACCCCCATTCCGAAGAGGGCCCTGCCCTACCCCCAGAAGGAAAGAATGCTGCTCAGAGAGGCCTGGAAGAATCTAGACAGGCCTTGGGCGTTGTCCCACTCAGTCTGTTAGCATTAGACCAGACCCTTTTTGTCCAATCCTATTTCTACACGGCTGACAATTCTTTGTGGAATCTAAGCACAAAAATGGACGATTTCCCCTGTATTTTGGGTCTTCATTCTGAAGGCTCCCAAGTCACATAAAACTATGATCAGATAAATTTTGTGTGCCTCTTCTTCTATTAACCTTCCTCTTGTCTGTGCTTTTCAGTGAACCTTTGGGCGGGTGGGGTGAGGGGCGAAGGGGAAATTTTCCCCTGGCCTTTACAATACCTAAAATTAAGTCCACAAATCTCCCTTGTCAACTGGCACTCACATGCATCTCTTTAAGCCACACCTAATTTCCAAATAAAGATAATAATAGGTAATAGTGAAACTGCCCTTCACAAATCAACAAAGGGGTGCAAGGCAAGAACTGTGGGAAAGGCCTAAAACTGCAGAGGCGCAAGCCCAGCTAAAAACATTAATAATAACCCAAGAACCGACTCAGCAAAGAAGACCATTCTACACCCCTATGGTTCCACAGTGAGTCCAGCCAATTAGCAGACCCAATTGCTTAGCCTTTTACCTGCCAAACTGTCTTTAAAAACCCTTTCTCCCAAATTTCTGGGGAGATGGATTTGAAAAAGTCCTCCCATCTCCTCGCATGGTGCCTGCGATATGAACCTCCTTCTCTACTGTAACCTGCTATCTCAGTGCATTGGCTTTCTCTTGAGCAGCAGGCAGTGAACCAGGTTGGGCGGTAACAATGCAACCATCCTGTGATTGTGATTTGGGGGATTTTAGACTTTAAGGATTTAGACTTTAGGGATTTTTATCTTTAGAGATTTTAAAATTTTGGACTGTGGCATTCAGAATTATGTCTTTGGAAATGATGAGCCAAACCCATGTGGACTAATCCCTTGTCCAGCTCCCTCCTTGTTTTGGGTTCGTGAAGATGTTGTGTTCTTTTGCCAGCCCAGAAATGCATTTTTATATGTTTTTGAGTATTTATAGTTGCTAGAGGATTTTCAGAGTTTCTGCTCTATAAATTTGCTAGAACCTGAAGACATTCCCTGGAGCTTTTTAAGTAGGGAGTCAGTGTTAGGCAGCTCTCTGTGACTACAGTGGGCGTAGGAACTCAGGAGATTTCACCCCAAAATATGACTCCTTGGTATAAAGAGTATTTTTAATTGAAGGCCCTTAGAGATGAACCGGCCTTGGAAGGGGCTTTCCCTCTATCTGTATAACCAGACTCGCCTATCAAAAAGAACAATTGCCTTTCCTTCCCTTCCCTGTTATCTCAACATATTGCAGGAAAGAAGTCAAGAATGCAGCCAGACCTGGCCCAACCCATTTTAAGATAATACCCTACCTGTTTCTCAGGTTAATTTAATTTGCAAAGAGCATCATCATTTACAAGTCAATCTGTTTCCCCCATTCATTCATCCTCCCCAGCAACCAGTTATTGCCCCTAAACAGAAGTACCCATATTCCTCATCTGCTCCTCCCCTCTAAAAGGAGAGTAGATGATAAATTCCTGGACCCCACTGGGATATTGGGTGATCACTTTGTGATTCTCTCCATGGGCATGGTAACTAAACCTCTTTCTCTTGTTAAACTGCCTTCCTTGCGAGTTGATCTTTCAGCAAACTTTCAAGGGAAATGGGAAGTTTCCCCTCATCTCCATGTGGGAAAAACAGGGTTGACTCTATAGGTATGTGGCTTCATAATTGTTGAAGAGAAGTCTCACTCTCTTTGTAAAAGTTGTTCCAGATTTCTTGCAGAAATCTTTGTCTACTTGCAAAAGGGGTCCTAGAATTGCTGGTTGTCGATCTGTAGAATGTTGGGCAACAGTGGCATTGTATATCAAAATTTAAAATGGCCAATATACCGTTTCATTTATTCACCCAAAGCATATTTATTGAGAACTTTCTGTGGATCAGACACTGTGCTATATGCTAGTGAAAAAAAAAAGTCCCTGCCCTTGGGGTGACTATATTCTATAAGTTTAAACTGTAGAAATATGTACTAACATATTCATTTCATCAAGTTTGATGACGTCAAAAGTAGACACAGTGTAATTGTCTTGCACTAATAGAAGCACTAAATTACAGTGCCCCCATTTAATAGAAGACTAGGCACCAGTTTAAAAAAAAAATGGGTATATCTATAGGTATTTATCGAGAATGTTGCCCACCATACATTAAGCAAAAACACAAGTCATAGAGTTATATCAATATGTCTATACACCCACACGCCCAATGTAGATAAACCAGTATTCTTGTAGATTTTGAGTAGAGGAACATCAATAATAAGGAAAAAATATTAAAAGCTTCTAGAAAGCAAAGACGACCTACAAATGTGTCTCGACAGCATCATTAGTGTCAGAATGGAATAACATAAGTAAGGTGCAAAAGGAAAATTACTATAAACACAGGAATTCAAATCCAGCTAAATGTTCAGTTCATGAGGACAGGCTAAATGAAATGTTTTCAAACAAACAACGAAGGACAAAAATGGTTCACTAGTCACGGACTCCCAGCAAAAAACTACTCAGAATTTGCTTCAAGAAAAGGAAAGTGATCCAGAGATGAGGGGTATGACATTTGAGTGTGACTTCAGAGATTGATACAATTGTGCTGACACTTTTAATTAACAACTGCCTGTGAGAGGCGCAGTGGCACAAATACTCCAAAATAGCATTAATGTATGAGCAATAATCCCTCGGTGCCTTGCTTTGAAATACTTAGAGCAGAGCCAGGCGTTTGCACTGGGAAGTCCTTTTAGCCTTCAGCACGTGACCAAAGATGTCTGTCCTTTAGCTCCCAGAGCGGCAGCGCCACGGCTCGCAGGTGCTCTGAGGTGAGCTTGGTGTGGGCACAACCTGTCCGGCCGGAGTCGCAGTTTTAGGTGTCACTGTGTGAACTTAAACAAGTGCTTTGACTCCTCTGGTCCTCAGGGTTTTCCTTTAGTCTGCAAAAGGATAATGAAGGAACAGTAACAGCAGCAATAATGTCGTTATAACAATATCAATAAGTGACATTGTTGAGCGCTTACATGCAGCCACTGTGGCTCGCACGTTATACAAATTGTGTATAAATGAGACCATGAGGTAGAACTGATACAATCCCCATTTTTTTCTTTTCAGTTCTTTTTAAAGAACTGGTTTTTTATTCAAAATATTATTTCAAGGGGTACAAGTGTTGTTATTACATGGATATCTTGTAAATGCTTAAGTCAGGGCTTTTGGTGCACCCATCACCGGGACAGTGTTAGTTGTACCCAGTAGGTAAGTTTTATCCCCTCTCCCCCGCTTGGTTTCTCATGTCCCTTATGTGGCTTTGCAGTCCCACTTTATTAATAAGCAGACAGAGGCCCAGAGAAAGTGCAGGGCTATTACGTGGCACGTGGGGCCCAGCCCTCCCCTCCATGACTCTGGGGCCTGTGCTCCTGGGCTCGCCCCAACCCCAGGCTGGGAGGTGCTGCTGCCAGGTGGGGGCAGGATGCGAGGAGGTGGTGGGGAGCCACCCTGCGGCCAACAGCCCCAGGGACTGGAGTCTGGTGGCTCTACCTAGCCACGTGGTCTGCGTTTGCTCCGTGCCTTGGGAGCCTGCAGAGTACACAGCCTTTTGGTCCTGGTGAGTAAAGGTCGGGCAAAATGAGGCTGTGATGTCCAGATCTGCAGCGTCAGCCTCAGGGCAGGCACTGGGCACCTGAGGACCACAGGCCTGAAGGAAGCTTCTCGGGTGGAAGCTCTCACAGGCTGAAACCCAGGCAGGTCCTGGCAAAGCTGTGCCACTGCGGTGCTGGAGGTCTCCACGCGAAATTGTGAATGAATGGGGCAACCCCTGCAGGACACTGCATGGCAGCTGAAATGAAAGCCCCCCCGCAGCCGCCAGTTCCCAGCACGTGTGGAGGTGCCAACTGGACTGACACTTCTTTCCCAAAGGCCTGTACCAGCTTGTACTGGTCACCCAAGGGGAGCTGTACTTACACACCGGCACTGAGATGCAGTGAAAGAATAAGGGCACTGTCAGCTGCACCATCATTATAACACCCACCCAAGGACCCCTTCCAGGTGCTGCTGGGCTCCCAGCACCCGGTGGAGCCATGGAAGATCATAGCCAAGGTTCTTGCTCAGGCACCCAGCACTCACAGCCTTGCCTCCTTCCAGCCACACCCTGTAAGATGGAATTTTACTAGAATAAAATGTTTATGCACTTCTTCTAAGAGATTATACATCCTTGAGAGGATCAGGCAGGAAAGTACTTGCTACTTTGCTCGTGACCTGGAGTTCTCGGTCCCTCCTTGCAGCAGGTGCCGAGGTCTGGTGGCCCGGAAGGACCAACGCATGGCCCGCAGGATGCCGCCAGCATGACTCTCTACAATGGGGATGCAACTGGAACGTGCCTCGTCACCACAGGAGATTCCAGAAGGAGCAAGTCTGATCCCTGTGGCAGGACGGTGAAGGCATTTGTCAGCTGGCCTGGGTGCTCTGGGCTAGGCACAGGGGACAGTAGCAGAGTGGCATAATCTCACAGTCTGGAGGGAGGTGGCCAGATGTTTCACCTGTGAGTGCTAAAGCAGGACACAGCAGGGCCCTGAGACCCCCTTGCTGGCACAATCTGCTGCCTGCCAGCTCACTCCAGGGATGTCCCTTGGGCCTGGCCTCCAAGCCAGCAAGGGGTCTGCAGTCAGGGGCAGGGGCAGAAAGTGCAGGTGGCACTTAATCCTTGACTTGCTCTGGCTCCCAAGGACGGGACTGTGCCACCCACCCACATGTGGGGCTGGTGGTCACGTTCCATCAGAGCAAACAATGATGATAGACACAATCATGAAAATCCAGGTCACCAAATTCACAACACTCAGGACAGCTGAGATCTATTCTGAGAGCATGTGGTTTTCAGTTTTTCCACATTCGCCTACCTCCGACCTTCCGGAGGCTATTTCAGACTTTCATCCCAAGGGCACATCCTTCTGCCTCCGTTTTACACAAACGCATAGGTCGAAAAGGTGAGGTCACTCACGCAGGGGGCTGTGGGCTGCCATGGGTGGGGCAGGGGCCACATCTGCCTGTCCCACCCCACACCCTGGCGTGTGGAACTTGGGAAAAGCAGGTACACACGTGGACAGTACTCGGACACGGACAAGCACCGTTTCCAGTGAGAAAAACACACATCGCCGCGTTCTTTCCAACCTTGCTAAAACCTGTGGACGGGACCAGGCTGGGGCTGAGAGGACGGAGCTCAAAGGCCGATGCTGGATGCCCCCTCACCCACCTGCCCCAGCCTGGCGTAGCCGGCGGAGCTCTGCCAGGGTAATCACAGTGTGCTCAGGACCCAGATGGATCAAAGTTTCCATGCTCAGCTTTGCACTAATCTGCTCCTATTTTGGAGAAGGACTTTCTGAGTATAAAAGGAAAGGCTTGATAAATTTGAGGATAAAATATCAACCTTAGGCATAAATGAATTTAAAAGTATTTGGAAAACAGAACAATATACGACAAAGGATTATCACATTTAATATAGGAGTAATTGTTAAAATTGTCATGTGGGAAAAATAACAGGAAATAGCACCTTCTGACTCACAGAGGCAAAAATGGGCTGTATATGTTAAAATGTCCAGAAACAACAGGAGACACTCATTAGCCCCCTGTAATTATCTGCCTTCTTGTTGTTTTACTTGTTTTTTAATCATGAACCCAGTGTTGGGGATGGGGCGGGGTTGGGAACGAGCTCCCAGGTAAACTGCGGGTGGCCGTGGATTCTTCCAGAAAGCAGTGAGCTAATTTGTGCCCAGAATTTTAAATGGTTCCTAGCCTTTGATCAGTCATCCCAATTTGAGAAATTGAAAAAAAACAATCCAAGATACAATCCATATACACGTGACTACATTATTTATAATAGGAAAAAGCGACAGGCCATAGCACACCACAGACCCCCTAAAGCAGAGCCTGCAACAAGGACCTGGGAGGGGATTATTTGGGCCCAGGAGATAGTGACAGAGAGAGCCCAGGCAAGGGGCTGGATTGCACCCCTGGAATGCCTCCTCAGCCCTGCCCCCAAACAAGGGCAGCTACCTGGAGCAGGACCAGCCAGTGGTCAGCCCAAGTCTGTGGGGCAAGGACTCCCCCGCAGCCAGAGCTGACATCGGTGGAGGGGTCACCAAAAGCACCACCAGTCAAAAAAGACCCAGTTCCTGAGATCCTGAGAAAATGCTCATAACATGCCGTTATGCCCAGAGAGAGCCCACCATCCCCAGCGGGATAGACCCCACAGCTGTCGTCAGACCGCTGTTCACCCTGCAGCCTCTCCCTCCTATGGAAGGCAGACCCCGTAGTGTAATCCCCAGTTCAGAGCCCCAAAAGCTCTCAAGCTCTGAGCAGGGCATCCACCCCACTGTGTGGTGGCCCCATTCACCCCACCAGACCCCTTCAACCTGACACCCGCCCATCTGCCTCCACTCTGGGCTCCGGCCCACTCCTGCTGAGCCTTCAGTGCCCAGCCCAGGTGCCCCTCCTCCCTCAGAAGCCTCTTGGGAGCCGGGTCTGGGGTCACCCCCAGGTGTGCCGTACCCGGTGCACCACACCTGGTGCTCTCACCAGGCAGTCGCAGCAGGGTGTGCAAGCCACTGGTTTGTCCTATCACCTGCTGGGCTGCATGATCCAGGGGGCAGGGATGGCAACTGTTTGGTTCACCAGTGGGTGGATTTTGTGAAGGAGAAGAGAGGTGTGGGGGAGATTTGCTCCTTAACCCTCAGCACACCTGTATTGTTTGACTTTGTCACAGCGCACATTCATACGCAGTACTCCTTTGGAAATTCAAGTTAAAACCACTTGTTAAAGAGAGCTGTGATCCAGTAACCCTGAAAGGCACACAGTTTGCTTCAGAATACGATAATATTGTACCAGCGTTTCAGTCCCCGGCCCTCCAGGGCCCCCAGAGACCTGCGTGCCTGGAGTTTCTTTGCTGGGCAGAGTTAGCTTCTCTGCAGAACGGCAAGGATGCCATGCGGGTGACCCTGCCCCGAGCTCACTGGTCAGCTCACACCACTATGACAATGGACATGCAGGGGTGGCAGGGACAGCCCCTTTGCACCTGCCACACAGACAGAAGTTGGCAGCCAGAATTGTGGTGTCTGAGGCGCCCCCACATCTCATCGTGCAGGCCCCTGGGGCTGAGGGCAACCACAGCCCAGTGGGCGCAGGGAGAGTGTGCAGGAGGGGCCTGGAGGAGCCCCTTGCACACTCTCGCACTGACCACGCACCCCACTGCATCCTCCCAACTCCCACCCTGAGCTGGCTGCTGGGGACACAGGCTTCAGGATCTCACAGCCTAATGAGACACTTACCAAGCACCAGTCCAGACCCAGGGCAGAAGGCTCTAGCCATCAGAGCCTGTGCCTGGGCCAGGTGGGCCTCTGCCTCCCTGCTGGGGACTGGCTTAGGTGGGTTGGGCAGGGGGAGCGCTGGGACGTCCACAGAAGCCCCTTTTGATGACCTCCCATCCTGGAGGAGCTCGGGCCCCTGCATGTGCGAGAGCCCTGTACCTGCACACAGCCCAGCTCAGCTCCGCTGGCCGAAGTCAGTGACCCTTCCACCCACTCACTGGCACTGACAGAGCAGCTGTGCCAGTGGTCACACTTGGTCCCCACTGCCCAGCACTCAACTCCCATGCACAGCCACTGCCGGACACTCAAAGTGCCCAGGTGACTGGTCCTTGTGACGGAGAACCACCTGGCTCTCACAGGGAAGAGGTATCTGGTCTCAGGAGGAGGTGGAGCCTGGACCCGAATGCAGGCTCATTTAATCTCGAGAGCCTGCGCATGCTTGAGGGCAGCTGAGGTGGTGGGTGACGCCAGCCTTCCCTGCTGCAGGGTGCCACCAGCCCATGATTGCCCTCCTCGTGTGCTGAGGCTGAGGAAGAGCCCTGGCTTTGTTAGGAAGGCGGCCCTGACAATGCTTAGGATCAGTGGGGACCCCAGCCTGGCCCGGCCAGCCCCAGGGCCGCAGAAAGTGAGGGGGCCCCATGCACATGACCCTCCTGAAGGAGAAGTCATGGCAGGTGGAGAGACAGGCAGGAGGAGGAGGCGGTGCACATCTCACGCGTGGTGAAGCTCCCCAGTGTCCCTCCAGGGAAATTTCAGTGAAGCCTGCTCTGTTCACAACTGCTTGTCCAAGGGGCCCCACTGAAAAGAACTGGAGGCGGTGCTGCTGTAGGGGCTTCAGATCTCTGGGGACAAAGCCAACTGCACACTCAGTTAGAGGTGGTGGCTCCGGTGAGGCATTTCCATCGTAGGACACAGAGCTCATGAGGATTAACAACTGACCGAGACCATTGGCCTGGGCCTGCAGGCAGTGGGGGGCTGGCGGGGACAGGGTCTGTGCCCCAGCCCTGAAGTCCAGTCTCCCAGCTGGCCGAAGCCCTTGGTCTTCCTGGTCCAGGGTGCCCTAGGAGTCTAGAGCTGAGTGGAGTTTGTAGGAGCTGAGATTCTGGTGGGGGTTGTTGCTTCGGCCCAGGAGGGAATCCCCAGGGCACAGCACCTGGGCGTGGGGTTCTTCAGGAGCTGCATGAACTAGAGGTTCCCCCCGGTACTCTGGGGGTGCACCTGTCCCCATGTGGACAGCTGCCCCTCCCCCGTACACCAGACAGGGGGCCCCTACAGAGGGTTTCCAATGGCCAATGGTCTTTGGCCATTGAGTGTGGGCAAGGAGGTGGCAGGTGAGTGTCCACGTCTCGGGGGCTCCCACTCAGCTAAAGTGGTGAAGCACGACCCCAGGTTCTCAGGAGGGTCGAGGTTTGGAATGTAGGTAAAGATGAAGGCCCCACAGCAATGGCCTGGGCTTTCAGAGGTGCCTGCCTTGGCCTGTGGCATCATTAACAGGTTTATTTCTGTGGCTGTCTAACTACACTAGCCCCTGGAGGCCAGCAGGTGGCCCAGCTCTCCGAGCAGCGATCAGAATGCAGCACCCTGGACAGCAGCAAGGACTGCGAGCAGATGTGTCCACCACATCTCCTGTGATGCCCATGTGCCAGTCCATTCTCTCCTGGAATCCTTCCGGTTGGAAGCAGGGCCCAGAGAGAGGAAGTGCTGTGCCTAAGGTCACAAAGCAGGTCAGTACATGATTGGTCGTGGCTCCAGACTCCTAATTTCGCAGCTCTTGAGCACTCCCGGGGCTGAGCCCCGCGGCTATCTGCTGAGATAGGCACGCCAGACGCCGTGTTAGCGCTGCGCTTGCTGTGCTGTTGCAGAGATCAGTGTTGCAGCAGCAGGCCCAGGACACAGCCAGGCTCTCTCGGAAGCCAGGGCAGGTGTAAGCACGTGATTTCACAACAATTGTTTGCTGGCCTGGGGGACTTGGAAAACACAGGGCAGAGGGCTACTTATTGAGATGTGTGGAATTCACTCCTGTCCCTCTCAGAAATCCCAGGCCTGCCTGACTCTCCCTCATTGTTCTCCCATCCTACAGGGACGCACAGCAAGAGGCAAGTGGGGTCAGGGCTCGGCCTGTGACCAGGGTGTAGGCTCATAGCCATTCCCCCACTTCTCTCCTTCTTCCTTTCTGAGCAGCCTGTACCCTCCATTTGGTAATTGTTAACAGTCTAAACTGGGCGTCCCCTGTGCCAACACTGCGGGATAGCTTACGGATTAGCTTGTCCACTCTTAGCATGAAGGCGACAGTGCGGTTCCCTTTTTGGAGGGAGGAGAAGGAGGGCCAGGCGGTTACAGCATCTGCTTGAAGCTTTGCTGGCAAACGTCAGAGCCTGGGTTAGAGGTGGGGTCTCCCCAGACCCCTCTGATCTCCCCACTGCTGCCTGCCCCCCGGCTGAGGCCCAGGTGACAGGTCTGTGTGCCCCACCTGGTGCCACCTTGCCCACCTGCCCACCGAGGGGAGGGGCTCACTGTTCCAGGGGGTCAGGGAGTAGCAGGTGTTGTTTTGGCAAGATATGGGCTGGAAACAATTCCCTGTCACGGAGCACTCATGGCATTTCAGTGCCTTGGCCAGTGGAGGCATGGCTGGTGACGAGAGATCAAGCCCCAGTCCCTGCCTCAGCCTCCACACCTCAACCGCACGGGCATGGACCCTGCACTCTGGAAAGCACCGACTTGCCAAGCCCTCCACCCCGTCCTCCACCACGTGGGCACCTGAGCTCCATGTGAGGAAGTAGCTCAGACTCACAGCCCGGCGCTGCTGTCTGGGGAGGCCATCGGAAATCACTGGTGCAGTGCCCGTTTAGGAAGCCACGGCTCTGAGGCTGCCAGGCAATGCCTGACCCCCACCGCCTTGCAACACTCCTGGCAAAGCGCCCCAGGCTGACAGGGGAAACACTCTTGAGGACTGCACAAAGGCAATAGCAGATCCCACGGCGCCTCTGGGTGAGTGAGGAAGACAGAGAGGTGCAGGCAGCCTGGGGGCTGGGTCCTGCTCCTAGCTCAGGCTGCACCTGCTGTGGGCCTCTGGTGAGCCCTGCACGGCAGAGGCTTGGCCAGCTAGGCCAGGCCAGGCTCTCTGGAGGGCAGCCGGGTCCCCAGGCATCCAGAGCAAGGATGCCCATTGGATCACCTGGCCGCACCAGCAGGAAAAGAGTCAGCAGCCAAGGCAGGTGGGTCCTCAGCACAGTGCAGGGCAGGCAGGGAGCTCGTGTCCCCATCCAGAGCTCCAGGCATTGGGCCCAGATCACACACAACATGCACATCCCACACATACAACACACACTCACATGCACACACTCATGCACACACCATGTTCACACCCCACACCCCCACATACTACACACACCACACACATTCTACACACTCACATACCACACACATGCACACACAACACGCACATCACATGCATACAACATATACTCATATGCACACACTCATGCACACACCATGTTCACACCCCCACACACACCACACACATATTATGCACACACACATCACACAACACATGTACACTCACACCCCACACACATGCATACATGATACATACGTGTACACCCACACACACAGCACACATATACACAGCATACATGCTGTGTATACACTGCACACATACGCATTACAGTACAAACACATGCTCATATTCACACATACACAAAACTACAGACCAATGTCACTCATGAACATGGATTCAAAAAAATCCTTAAAACATTAGCAAACAAAATTCAGCAATATATTTTTTAAAAGCAAATACCATAATCAAGTGAGGTTTATTTCAGGGATGCAAGATTTGTTCAATATTCTAAGAACCAACACATTTTACCATATTAATAGGCTACAGAATAAAAATTGCATGAGTGCATCAACTGATACTGAAAAAAAGCATTTGTTAAAATAAAACGTCCATTCACGATATTTTAAAAAATCTCTCAGCAAGTTAGGAATGGAGCCAAGCTTCCTTAACTCATAAATAACATCATTTGGCCAGGCGTGGTGGCTCATACCTGTAATCCTAGCACTCTGGGAGGCCAAGGTGGGAGGACTGCTTGAGCTCAGGAGTTCGAGACCAGCCTGAGTAAGAGCAAGACCCCATCTCTACTAAAAATAGAAAACAAAAATGAGCCAGCCTACAAAAAATAGAAAAAAAAAATTAGCCAGCATGGTGGCATGTGCCTGCAGTCCTAGCTACTCGGGAGGCTGAGGCTGGAGGATTGCTTCAACCCAGGAGCTTAAGGTTGCTGTGTGCTAGGCTGATGCCACCGCACTCTAGCCTGGGCAACAGAGTGAGATCTGTCTCAAAACATAAATAAATAAATAAATGACATCTACCAAATCCCTACAACTACCATGACACTTTATGGTAAAGACTGTCTGCTTTCCTACCAAGGCAAGGGATGAAGCAAGAATGTTCCCTCTTGCTACCTTATTCAACATGGTACTGGAAGTTCAGCTTGTGTAACAAGGCAAGAAAAAGAAATAAAAGACATATAGACTGGAAAGAAAACATAAAACTGTGCCTATTTGCAGATGGCATAATTGTCTATGTTGAAAATCCCAAAGAATCTACCAAAAAATTCTTAGAAGTAATAATTTCAACAATGTCACAGGATATAAGATCAACACAAAAATCTATCACATTTCTATTTATTCACAATGAGCATATGGAAATAAAAGTCACAATACTATTTGCATCTATGCCAAAGAAAATGAAATGCTTAAGTATAAATTTAACAAAATATGTACAAGATCTCTGTGCTAAAAATTATAAATGCTGTTGAAAAAAATAAAAGAAAACCTGCATAGATGGAGACACAGACTATTAGCAGATTGGAAGACTCGACATTGTAAAGACGTCTGTTTTCTCCAGGTTGGTGTATATTCTTAATACGATCCCTATCAAAGGCCCAGTAAGATTCTTTCTACATACAGACAAGATATTTCTAAAATTTACATGAAAAGACAAAAGAATTAGAATAACTAAAACAACTTTATACTGAAAAAAGAATAAAATGGGAGAAATTAGTCTGCCTAGTTTCGAGACTTGCTGTGTAGCTACAGTGGTGATGCCAGTGTGGTCTTGCCGGTGGGACAGAACAAACCACCCAGAAATAGCCCACCCAAGTCCAGGCAACTGATATTTGGCAAAAGTGCAAAAGCACTTTAATGGAGGAAGGAGAGTCTTTCCAACAAACGGTGCTTAAACGATGGATATCCACAGGTACCTCATCCTAAACCTCATGACTTACACAAAAATTAACTCAAAATAGCTCAGAGATTTAAATGTAAAATGCTAAACTATTAAACTTTTAGGAGAAAGCATAAGGCAAAATCTTCAGGACCTAAGGCTTAGTGAAGAATTCTTCCACTTGATCCAAAAAAGAAAAAGCATGATCCATAAAAGAAAAAAAGGCGATAAACTGGGCTTTATCGGAATGAAAAGCTTTTGCACCGTGAAAGACCCTGTAAGAGGATGAAAAGGCAAGGTGTAGACTGGGAGAAATATTTGCAAACCGCATATCTGGCAAAGAACTAATATCTAAATATAGCTCTTAGTCTCTTTTCTGTTGCTTATAACAGGATACATGAAACTGGGTAATTTATAAATAGAAGGAATTTACTTCTTACAGTTATGGAGCTGAGCAGCCCAAGGAGGAGGAGCTGCATTGCCCGAGGCCTCTCCGCAGAGTCCCCAGGGGCATAGGGTGTCACATGGCCAGTGGGTGGAGTGTGCTGGCTCAGGTCTCTTTTCCTCTTCTTCTAAATCCACCAGTCCCGCTCCCATGATAACCCATTAATCTATGAATGGATTCATCCATTCATGACAGCAGAGTCCTCATGACCCAGTCACCTCTTAAAGACCTCACTTCTCAATACTACCCCCCCCCCGGGAATTAAATGTCAACATGAGTTCTGGAGGGAACAAATAGTTATATAGTTTTTACATATACTCTCCAAACTGAAGAGTCGGGGGGAAAAAAAACCTCAAACAATTCAGTTAGAAAATGGTCAAAAAACATGAAGAAACTTTTCACCGAAGAGGACATACAGATAACAAGCACAGGAAAAGCTGTCCAACATCATGAACCATGAGGAAAAGGCAAGTTAACCCTGCGACAAGGTGGCACCACACACCCATCAGAATGGCTGAAATAAAAAACAGTGGCCCCAGCCTGAGGAAGAGTGAGACCTCGTCTCTACTAAAAATAGAAAGAAAGTAGCTGGACAACTAAAAATATGTATAGAAAAAATTAGCCGGGCATGGTGGCACATGCCTGTAATCCCAGCTACCCAGGAGGCTGAGGCAGGAGGATCGCTTGAGCCTAGGAGTTTGAGGTTGCTGTGAGCTAGGCTGACGCCACGGCCCTCTAGCC
>RJWJ010023968.1:0-25287 GCA_004363605.1 Indri indri
TTTTTTTTAAAGGGATCTTGCTATGTTGCCCAGGCTGGTCTCAAACTCCTGGGCTCAAGTGATCCTCCTGCTTCAGCCTCCTAAAGTGCTAGGATTACAGGCATGAGCCACTGTGCCTGGCCAAAATATTTTGTTAAAGTTGAAAAAAGATGTAGAAACAAAATCTGGCCTGCAAAATACAGTCAGATGTCAGGAAAGCCTATGACAAATTTTAAAAGCAAACAAACTTTGGTAGACAAGGACCACATGGTATGTACAATGCCCAAGAATGGAAAAATAAGCACCACACATACTCACCAGCAAATTGGTTTCACTGATCAACACCTAAGTGCATATATAGGAATAACATTTATCGGGCATTGGGCAGATGGGAGGAGGGAGGAGGGCATGGGTATATACATACACGATGAGTGCGATGCGCACCATCTGGAGGATGGACATGCTTGAAGCTCTGTCTGGGGTGGGGGTGGGGCAAGGACAACGTAACCTAAACACCTGTACCCCCATAATATACAGAAAAAAATATATATAGCTTTTGATATTAAATATGCTATAAAAATACATAACTACTGACATGGGAAACATCTCTGATAGATTATATACACACATACACATATATGAACAGGAAAGAGAGTGTATCTTTACCCTCTTATACACCCTCTTAAAAAAAAAAAAAAGCCAGGCTTGGTGACACATGTCTGCAGTCCCAGCTACTTAGGAGGCTGAGGTGGGAGGATTGCTTGGGTCTAGGAATTCCAAGGCAGCAGTGAGCCGCTGGGGAAACAGTGAGACCTCATCTCTTAAAACAAAACGAAGAGAGATGCGAAAGTCTTAGTGGTTATCTCATGTAGTAGGATCACAGGTAGTTTTTATTTTCTTGACTATATTTCTTAAATGTTCTATTATGAGCATATAGCTTTTGCGATAAGGAAATGACACATGAAAAACATGAAAAAAAGAAACCTCAAGAAGAAGCCATCTAAAGAAGTAATATGACCAACTTTCCAGAAGTATGTAACCAAAATGCTATCACTGTCTCATCTTGAGACATCCAAGGGCCCCCTGGTGAGGCACTGGTGAGGGGCCCAGGTCTGGAAATGTTCATGAAGGCAAGGCGGAGCCCAGATCACACAGCACGAGTGCCTCTCCAAGGGGGCCTGGGAAGGGCCCTGGCCCAGGCAGAGGAAAGGGTCTCACAAAAGCCCAGAAGGCCTTATTTTTCATTCTCCTTAATGCAAAAAGTAATTGAGTTTGGGCAATTGTGTGACCTTCTGTAGATCCTGAAACCCCAACACTGCAACTGCAAGTCACTATCATCATATGTACAAGAGAAAACGTGCAAAGGGACATCATGTCCCTCCTGGACATGAAGCAGTGGGGCTGAGTTTTCCTAAATCAAAGCCCAGGTGGTTTTTTGTTCAGGCCCAGTTTTTAAGAAGGTCCCAGCCACCAAAATTTGCTGTAAACCCCAAAGACCCTATGTAAAGGACTATAAGAGGAAACACCTAAACCGTAAAGGGCAATCAGAGCTCTCACATGGTATTCGTATTCTCATCAGTGCCTGTTATTCCAGACCATGATTAGAGACATCCTTTAGCAGCTCAGCCTGTCGAAAAGTGTGCCCCTCCATGAGACTCCATTTGCATAAATCTCCCGGAAGGCTCATCCCCATTCAGGACAGGCCCCACCTGCCCAGCCACCTGGGCCCATCTCTCAGAGCCAGAGAGCAGCTGGGCCAGCCTGGAGACTGTGGAGTCTGTGACACATGAGCTTTCCAGTCTCTGCCTCAGACCGACTTTCTTTTTTCCTTTCCTTTCCTTCCTTTCTTTTCTTCCTTCCCTTCCTCTCTCTCTCTCTTTCCTCCCCTTCCCTTCCCTTTCCTTCCTTTCTTTCTTGGATATTATGCTCTTCTGGGCTCATCTCCACAGATGAACTAAGAACTCCTTGTTATTAATTCATGGTGAAGAACCTCGCTCTGCACAGTCCTGGACGGATGGCGGGGTTGGAAGGCCTGCTGAGACATTTTTGTCACTGCTGTCCCACCTGCACTACTGAGACACACCTAGCCCTCCCATTCTTACATACTTCCCAGGGATGTCTTAAAGATGCCACATTACTGCAGCCTGGCAGATCCAAATGTACTGATTTTTTTCTCCCTCATTTACAAAGTAATACTTGTTCATGATTTTTAAGAAAGAAAATATAGATGAAAAAATGAAAAAGGGAAAACTCACTTTTTGATCACCCAAGATGAGTACTACTAACATTTTGAAGCATATTCTTTAGGTCTTTTCTCTTTGTACACAGTAAGCTAGAAACACTTTCAAAAATCTACAGATCCATAAAAATGGAGCGTATAGCTACCAAAATATACATTTGGCCCTAGAGTGGAATCAGTTTAAATCTAGTTTAAAGAAGTGTGTAGAAGCTGTTAAAGCTTTTCTGCTCTGGTCATGGCAGAACTCTTTCTCTTTCCAGCCTCTCTGCACAGAGCTCTGAGTTCCTAGTGGGGAAGGAATGTAATGTGTACGTGTGGATGTGTACGTGTGTACGTGTGTGAGTGTGCGCACGCATTTGGGTGGTGGGGGTGGGGTACGATGTGCCTCCATCAACCATTCCTCTTAGTGGCTAGCCCAAACTTCTAGTACCTTCCTCAACCCGTGCCCACTCCCTTTCCTATTTCAGAGAAAACTGAGGATGCTGGAGCTAAATGCCTTGCACATTCCTCACCTCCCTGGACCCGCCAGTCCCCACTGTCACGGAGAACGAGGCTCCCAGCTGACCCTGGCTCTCAGGGACCCCTTAACTATTGCCTCTGAGCTTAGCCCTGTGTTCTTAGCCAACTCCACACCCTCCCCTCCCCTTCGTAGCTGCGCTTCTTGAAGCACTGTGTGCTTAACGTCTCTGCTCACCTCTCACTCCCTCTTTAGTCCACTGCTTTCTGGCACCTGTCTCCTCCACACAAGGAAACTGTTCTCGACAAGCCATTGAGCAACTCCCTGTGGCCAAATCCAAAAGCCAACTCTTAGCCCTCATTTTCCTTGAGTTTCCTCACTGACCAGTCCCTCTTTCCTGTCTGAGGGGCTGTGCCTCACACCTCTGCTTGTGACCCCGCCCATCCTGGTCACTGGTGTTCCTCAGGGTTCCACCTGCAGCCTTATTCCCTGCTCATGCTGCACTCTCTCCTGGACAATCTTTTCTACAATCCGTACTTCCTCTATCATCACTCGGTTATGATGCTCGAATTCCTAGATCCCAACTCAGACCTCTCCTGGATCTTCAGATATGTCTACCAGGCTGTCCCAGAGGCATCATACACAGCTAAAACTGAATCCACTACTTTCTCCCTGAACTGTCATCCCAATTCTCCCTTTCCTGGCCCATGGCCCATCCATCTACCCTGTCGTCAGAGTAGAAATACAGTAGTCATCCCCAATTCTTCTAACCCTCTGCCCCACACCCTTCCCACTCTACCAGGTTAATTTCGCCCAAAACTATGCCTTGAATTCTATGTGTGTAGCTCTCTCTGCCAGCCACTGTCATGCCTTAGTTCAGCCCCATCATTACCCGCCCCAGACTATCTGAGACTCTCCCAGGTCCTCTTGCCTCTAGTCTCTCCCTAGCATCCTGCAGCCCCACCTCTACTCTTTCTCCCCACTAATTTCCAGAGTAAACCTTCCAAAATGTGAATCTGATCACATTATTCCCCTGGCCTAAAAGTCTTCACTGGATCCCTAGGGGCCATGGACCAGAGTTTGAGCTCCTGGGCAGGGCTCACAAGGCCACCACGACCCAGCCCTGGACCACCAATCCCTGCACAGTCCCTCCCTGTGGTTGACCTGGAGGTTCCCAAAGGCACCATGCTCTCCAGGTTTCCCTTTCTTTTTTCAGGGGCCCCGTTTTAGCATCACCCCAACTGCCCCTCCCCTCCAGCCTGCCAGGCACCTCCTTGCCTCTAGCACCCAAATCAGAACCAACCTAGGGATCACCTCCTCTGCCTTCTTTTTAATGGCCCAGGCCACACCCATGGCAGAACCCATCATTTGGCCTTCGTGCTCCCATAGCTTGTATGTGTATTAGAACAGATCATTTAATTACATACCATCTCTCGTATATGACTGTAAATTCCTGGAGGACAATGTCTGTCAGTAGCCCAGCAAATTGCCCAGGGCCTGGCATGAAGAATGTATCCAATAAACCCACAATCAATAATAATGATACAACATTTACTGAGTGCTTATATGCCAGGCACAGTTCCAAAGGCTTTGTGACAAAACTGTATTCTGTCAGTTAATTCAGACAATAAACCTATGAGGCAGAGACTATGATATTCCTCATTTTATAGATAAGGTAACTAAAGCATGGAAGTCAAGTAACTTCCCAAGATAACATGGCTAATAAGTGGCAGAACTAGGATTCGGACCCAGGCAATCCAAATTTGGAAACTATGCCACTATCAGAAGATGAACATATATTTACCAGGTATTTCTATTAAGCAACTTGGAAAAGACTTTTTTTTTATTGCCTCGATGCCGCAGTATCATTCTACTGCCAACAATTATATCAGCACACTAATATTAAGACTGAAATAGTCCTAGGATGATAAGGGCTGTTCCGATAAGTATCTGCTCTAGGACAACATGACAACGTAAAAGGACGCAGAAGAAAGCACTGAAGACAGGTTCTAGAGAAATGCCAATGATTTTGAGGACTCAACATTCCTGTCCATTTCAAGCAACAAGAATGAAAATTGTTTTAGGACGATGGGATTAAGGCCTGTGCATACCTGTTGGTCTAGGCAGAAACTCTCCCTCTGACAATTCTCCCAGGAGCATGGTGACCAGCCCCAGGCCTGCATCACAGGGCCACCTGTCTCCTTCACAGAAAAGTAGGAGATAGGTGGTCCACAAATAGGTCACTTTCTCTCTCTGGAACCATAAAGATTTTCCTGCTGGTGTTTATAAGTTGCTCAGTAGCAGATGTGAGAACCTGCCTGGCATGAAGGAGAATGCGGCAAGCTACTCAAATGGACCCTGAGGCAAGTCCTCTGACCTGACCCAGGGAATGTGCCAATAATTTTGGTCAAGATGGGCAAAGACTTCCTCTGGCTGCATCCTGCACCCAGCCTGCTGTGGGAGGACCCACGTGCTAGTCCTCCTTTGTGCCCCCACAGGCCCGACATCATGCTGCTGCACTACCCTGCCAAGAAAATAGACGCCAACTGGTTCTGTATACAACACGTGCTCAGTAAGGCTGCCAAAAGAGGCTCCAGAAGGGAATACCAACTGCACGTTTAAAGTGAACCCCAACATTTCCACTGATGATTTTTGGCAGCTGAAACTAAAATCAGTGGCCTGTAGTGGTCTGAAATTGTCACGGAAGTCTGTTTATAGTGAGGTGTTCACAGGGTGGAATTCCAAGGGAGGCGGCAGTGGCAGGCAGACAGATGAAGTTTTCTTTTCCTTGACAATGTGGTTAAACTGAATGGATTTATAGTCATGGGCCATATAATGATGTCTGGGTTAAAGATGGACCACATGTAAGATTATACTATATTTTTACCATATCTTTTCTATGTTTAGATACACAGATACTTACCGTTGTGTCACAATCACCCACAGTATTCAGCACAGTATCATGTTACACAGGTAGGTTCGTAGCCTAGGAGCAATGGGCCGTATCATATAGCCTAGGTGTGTAGTAGGCTGTACCATCTAGGGGTGTGTAAGTGCACTCTGTGATGTTGCACAATGATGAAATCACCCAACAATGCATTTCTCAGAATGTATCCCTGTCATTAAGCAACACGCCTTTTTCCCAAATTTCAGATTTGAAATAATTCATGAAGTTAATAAATGATAAGATCCAAAGAAAGGAAGGGTAAAAATATGCTGATCGTAAGGGTTTATACAACTGCTGTGATTGTGTAACTCTTGGCTTTGGGCTTCCTGGCAGTCAGGCAAAGAGAAACAATGTTTGTCAGCTTTAAGCATCTTCTGGGAGACAGGCATTGTCCCAGATCTGTATTTTAAAGGGAATTGCCTCAGGATTCCTGAGGGAATTCAAAGGATGAGAATTAAAATGTGTTTGTACATGGAAAATAAAAGGTGGTGGAACTGGGAACCGGGGGAAGAGATAGGGGCACCAAGATACAGGTTTCTGAGTCCAGGTTGTCTTCAAGAGGCTGCCTCCTCAGGGCAAGTAGAGCCCTTCCAGACCTCTAAAGGTCTGAAGTGTTTCAGGAACACAGTAAGCTCCTTTAATGACATTACACAACCTCAGAGTGGGCAAGGAGAGGGCATCACGAGCTCCAACGCCAGCATGACTTGCACTCCCGCCCACGCTGCCTCCAGGCCAGCCTACCAGCCAAGTGAGGCGCCTGCTCCTCTGTCCATTTGTCCCCTTCCCTCTGTTGACAGGTCCACCCCTTTTGCCCTCTTTCTCAAATGGCGGTCTCACCTCCAAGGTGGCTGCTTACACATTTGGGAGTCGTTTCCCTCTTCCCTTTTCTGCGCAAGCTCTATGTGGATCCATCTACTGCTACACTGGAGTAAATGACCGCTAAGTCATTTACTTACAGAGGCTGCGGTGGTTGCAACTGTTCTGATGTTACATTTAGAATAAGAATTTCAAAGCTGGAAGTGGCACAGTAACTGTGGGGAGACCATAAAAAGTTTGTTTTGTTTTTGTTGGTTTTTTTTTTTTAACTGATAATGCTAACAAATCAAAATGATACATAGTGTATACATTATTTAAAACCTTTGGATGTAAGTTATGAAAAAATACCTGCAACATGAATTCTTGAAATACAAAACATTATAATCCCATTAGGGAACTCCTGAGAACCCTGCAGCAACCCCTTTCTAAAAACAGGCTCCTCCTGCAACATTAGTGAGGAACCTCTAATTAATCCTGCTTTTCATCTGAGGTCTGGACTCCCAACTCTACTGCTTGGAAGCCCAGGGTGCCCCACCGGTGCCCTGGGAGCTTCCACCTCTGCAGCCCCACTCCTGTTTTACATTCTATGTTTTGCATAAGACGTCATGTGCTGGGGGTGGGGAGAGGCAGGTGGTGGCATGAAGATCCTGAGAGGGGCACATTTGTAGGACCTGCTTTGAGTTGCTCCCCTTACTAATGGTAGGTATTTAACAAATTCTTCCTTTTTTGGCTCAGTTTTCTTTTAGGCTACCAGCAAAATACACCTATGAGAAGCTAACTGGTGTTTGGGATATAATCTGAGGCTTTCACCCATTTAGGATTGGAAATGGAGCAATACACTACAGTGAGAACCACGGTCTCCTGTACATACTGCAAGGGCCAGCCCACAGAGGTGCGTGGAGAGGCTGCACGCGTCAATGTGGTGTGTAAAACAATACACGTGTGTGAGGGTGGGGGGAATAGCAAGGGGAAAGCCTCCTCTCCCACCGCCCAACATCTGGTTCCCAGGTTTCACATGCCTTTTATGAACCAAACAACTTCTACACTCCACTCTCTGATTCTGACCCTCCACCAGCTCCAGACTGGCTATCTACTGCCCACCTAGCATCTCTGCTTACATGTAATATAGGGGTAGTTTGGCCAGAACACAAGCCTCGATTTCTCCTCTAAAATCCATTCCTCCCCAGACTGTCCCATTCAACGTAAGGCACCCGCAATACTCCGGCTGCTCTAGCCAAGACTCTAGAAGGCACACTCTGCGATCTCTCTCCATTCTGTCAGCTTTCTGACAGCAGTTCTCAGACATGGCTGAACATGAGAGAAATGTGGGAGCTATAAAGCATCCCAATACCCAGGGTCTTTCCTCCAGGCCAATTAGAGTAGAATCTCTGGGGGTGGGGCCCAGGCATCAGTACTTTTAAATAGCTCTCCAAGGAATTCTACATTGCTTAATAGACTTAAATAGACTCCAGTGGCTTAAATAGACTCCAAATCCAACAACAGCTTCTCTCTGGCTTCACTACTCCCACCTTGGGCCGACCCATCGCCATGTCTTGTCTGGACACCTGCAATACCTCTAGTCTCTCACTTCTACTTGTCACTCCTTGAACCTCCATTACTAGCACAAAGCAAATCAGATCACATCCTGCCTCTCTGATGGCTTCCCACTGCACATAGAATAAAAACCTATGTTCCCACGAGGCCTATGAGGCCCTGAACAATCCAGCCTCTGAGGCCCTCTCCACCTCTTCTGGCCTCTCTTGCCCCCACTATGTTTTGATCACCCTGGTCTTGTCTGTTTCGAACGTGCTAAGCATGCTCCTGCCTCTGGGCCTTTGTGTCTACTCTCTCCTCTGCCCTTGTATCTTCATTTGCCTGGATTGTAGCTTCAGGTCATTCAGATCAGCTCACAAGGTACCACTTCAGAGAGGCCTTCTTGGACCACCTTGATGGAAAGTAGTCCCCCTTCACCCTAGAAAAGTCACTACCATATCACCCGGGTCACATTGTTTTATTGTCTTTAAAGCACTCATCAGTTTCTGAAATACTTTGTTCGATCATGTCTTCACTACCTGGCCCCACCATGAGAACGTGAGCTTCAAGAGGACAGGGATTTTTGTCTGTTTTGCTCACAGCTGTATCCATTGCCCAGAAAAGAATCTCTCACAGAGTAGGCACTCAATAAACACAGCCACTCATTTTATTCCCCCACCAGTGCCACTCCTCCTCACCGCTGCCAGAGTGATCCTTGTAAAATGACGATTTTGTTTAAAATTTGTTTAAAATCCTCAGGGGCTCCAGACTGCCTCTCATCATCCAACTCCTGTCCTCCCTCCTCTTTGGCACCCCATCCACATCATCAACCCAAACTCATTTTCTCCTAAGTTCCTGCCATTCTAAACAAATCCTGGCTGCCCAGAGGAGCCACACTCCTGCATTCCTTAGTCTCTGTGCATGCTGCTCCCTCTGCCTGTCTTCTTGTCCTCAAAGTCCACTGCTCTGACAAGAACTGGCTCGGATATTACCTCCTCCAAGCCGTCACCCCTACCTAGACTGGTTAATGTTCTCCCCCAGCAATCCATGTTTCCTTCTGCCACTGCCTTCATCACACAGGACCAACCTCGCCTGTATCCTCCAAACAGAGGGCACCTTGAGGGTATGAACAGTGCCTGGGGCTTAGTAGACACTAAATACGAACTGCGCGAAATAATATCTTCTACTTCTGTATCCCCGATAGCGAAAGCAACATAAACATTTCTAAATAAATCATTAACTTGTTTTCAGAATGACAACATTGATGCTGCTGGGAAAACTCTTTTATACCCCTGTGCTTGGGGGCACTTACAATTATACCCACATACTCTGCTTCCTTCAGGTGATGGCTGTTCAGTGATCCTGCAAGCGATCCTGTGAGGGTGCTAACACTGCGCCAACAGGCCCCTGCCTCACACTGTGTCTGGTCTCCCCGAGGCACATGCATGAGAAGAGGCATGGTCTGGACCAGTCGCTGGCATGTAATTGAGTTGGGAAAGCTGCCTTCTCTTGGGACAGATTAACAATCCACCACCTGAACCAGCAAGAAATGGAGCCCTTCGAGGACAGGAACTAACTTAGGACCCCATCATCTTTACTGCACTTTCCCTGGGGCTCACAGAAATGAATCTGCATGGCCAGTGTCACTGCCAGTAGCAGTGCTCTCCCTCTAATTTAAACACACACATCCCACGCACTGAAACAAGCCACAGGAGGTCTTTATCAAATAACGTACGCTCTTGTTTTTCCCATACAAGAGAATGAACAGGAACAGAGGGTTTAATACCAGGGTGCACAAACACTCAATAGCCACGTGCACAGCTTGGTATATTTAGCTAAGTCATCGAGCAGAACACCACTGCTTTACCCACAGATATTCACCAATAGGCACTTGTTGAGGCCTGAAACAGGCTTGTCCAGCTTTTCAGGAAAAGATGAACCTCCCCAAGCAAAGTGAAGGCCATTTCCGTGTAGGTTCCTGGAATTGGATGTGGCTTTAATTTCAAATCCACCTAGCTCCAGCCCTGTCTTCACCGGGAAGCCCCATCCTGACCCAACCCTCCAGCATGCTTTCTACTCTGTCTATCCCAGCCTCCAGAGTTATCTGTGCTTTGCTAATCAGAGGCCAGGCTTCCCCTAGACCAAGCCCCTCCCACAACAGGCCCAACTGATGTATATGTCAATGTACATATTCAACCAAGATTAGAATTCTAATCAGAATTCCACAGAACTCTGAACAAGGGGATCCACTTCCCCACCCAGCCCTGGCTGTCCTGTTTCCCATAGTCCCAAGGTCTGGGGGAGCATGGAGGCTGCGGCCATGCCAGGGCCAGAGGAGGAGAGTGTGGGCTGGTCAAAACAAGCCCAGACATACTCACGGGGTCCGTCAGCATGGCCCGGCAGTGGGAAGCCAGGGCCAAGAAGGCCAGCAGGTTGAACACAATTCCATTGATGATGCTGTACACGTAGTCTCGGGATGGAATGAGCATGACAAAGAGGACCACAAACTCCGCATAGAGGACCAGAAACCAGGTGACAATGGCACAGGCAATGCCACAGCCGTCACGGATAAACCACATGGTTCCCACAGGACCAGGGTAGGGTGGTGGGACACACTTCTCCGGCCGGAGGTATTCTGGTTTCCGCTCAATGTCTCGGAAGTGGTGGGTGGGGATAAGCATCATAAGCTATTCTGTCCATACTGGCATCTGAAAGAGAGAGGAAAGAACCCAGAAACTTGGTGTTGTCTTGTCATCAAGGAGACTTGACAAAATCACCTTTCCAAAGTGAGCCATGAGTATCTATGCACAAACCCCTTGCAGAAAAGCTGCCTAAACTTGTCCACTTAAAATGTGAATTCTCATTGCTTCTTTGCCTCTTGGCTAAGATCACGTATAGTAAAATGTGAGTTCTCTTCCCTACTCCTAAGAGCTAACTTAGCCTTTGTGAAACAGCACCATTTTGCTCCAGACCTTCCCGTGACAGATAATGAAAAGGGAACCTCCAAAGGATTAATGTCCCACCCAAGGTGAGCTAGAGCAGGAGCAGCAAACACAGCATGCCAATGTGGAGGCAGGACTGGAACCCAGGTCTCTTTGGCTATTAGGGATCTACTGGGCAGAAAGTGCCTCAATAGATATATTCGAATTCTGACTTGAAAGGAAGGGAGAGGGAAGGAAAGAGCGTGAGGGAGAGTTCAAAGATGTTTTCCCACCACCTGGCTATGGGGCTTTGTGGGCCTCTGTTTCCTCACCTGTGAAAACACCCACATTGCAGCCCTGGCCACCCTCCTCCCAGGGTTGCTGGTGCGAAGCTGGAGGTGCTTGTGATGAACAATATAGATTGTAACACTCTGTACACCTCACAGATTGTGCACAAATATTCTCTCTGGGAAAGACATCATTCCTTCAGAAATAAGTGCCGAGCAAAGCACCCTTTCTTCCTAACAGCTGCAACTCGAGTCTTTGGGGACAGCAATGAAATAACTAAGAATCAAAGACTACAGTCTATCTGCCTACAGCATGTGCTACAAGACACAGAAAGCTCCGATTTCCCTCCTGCTTTTTTTTTTTTTTTTAATCTTAACCTCTCTGGCCTGCTGCATCACTAACCAGGCCTCTCAGTTAGAAACCGTGATGGCTCAAGCTTCCCACCAGATGTAGGTGCCGTGGAAAAGTCACCCATAACACAGGCTATGACACAGGGAAGTGATACCCCAGTCTTTTGAGGCCTCAAGTAACTACACGGCAGGGGAAATCACTCAAAAGCCACAGTGGCTATGTGTGAAGACTGTGGCTCTGGACGGTAAGGGCAGGCTTTCAATGGTTGTGCTGAGTTATCCTTACCCTTTTTTCCAATTTTCCTTCTTCCTCCAATGTCCTCACCCCCAACAAAGAAAGAGCATCTGGACTGAATACAGTACAGTCATGAAAAGTAAGGATGTGTCCACAAAGCTGAGAAGGCAGAGCAGTAACTACTACTCAAAATGACACACATTCTAGAGCCACAAGTTGCACAGACTAACAATGAAGAATAAGGACAGGGCCACCCTTCCCAAGGTGCCAGAGAACTAATGGCCGAAAGGCAGTCACATGTGTACCACGTACTTGTCCAAAGGAACATCAACTCAACAAATACAGTCACTATCATATGCTGGGCACACTGTGCCAGGGAACAAGAAGTCATGACACATATAGAATAACCATCTCCTCAAGCAGAGTAAAAGCCTTGGTTCCCGATGGTCCATCAATCAGAATTTTCTAACAAAGCAATCTTGTGCTCTCCAGAGGACAGTGGCAATTTAGTGCTGCCAGACAACCTAAAAACATTAAAAGATGTGGGTGTACCTGCTGTCACACCAAACAGAAGGACAGTAGAAGATCACAGACCAGGGATGTCTGGGAACTGACCCATGCCAAGGAAATTCTAAAACCCTAAACTCTGTTTGACCAAAACCAACCAAAAAAGCTGACAACCTACAATGATCCAAGAGCTCATTGAAGCTCAACATTCTGACAACCTCCAGTTGCAAGCACTTTTTTGGTTTTTCCTGCTGCCATACAGATTTGTATGTGTATCACTTATGTTCCCACAATTACTATTTAAGCTCAAAACCAATAAATAACTGGACCACAGCCACACCATTTGATTATATGCATATATTGTCTTTGGTGGCTTTTGCACTATAATGGCAACAGTTGAGTAGTTGTGACCCATAAGCCCTAAATATTTACTCTCTGGCCCTTCACAGAAAGACCTGCTAATACCTAGTCCTAAGCAGTTGTTGTCCACCAAATAAATAACAGAGCCCCCATGACTCTTGCTTCCCCTGCAGATCAGGCTGGGGTGATGAGATGGTCAGTTAGAACTCATCCCACCCCACCCCCATCTGTGGCAGCGTAACCTCCTCCATCATCTGCAGTCTGAGGGCCATCTCCCCATAACCTGTGTACTCTATCAAACTGTTCTTTGATTATCACAAATGGCATGGTTGTCATAAATGGATGATTACTGAAAATAAATTTAGAATAATTGTCTTGTTTAGATACTTCCAGTGATAAATTATGCTCATAGCACATGCAGAGTAGTTGACTGACAATTGCGCATTTTTAGTTGTACTTATGGCAATGACTTGACTAAACTAGACCTATGTTTTTTTTGTTTTTTTTTTGAGACAGAGTCTCACTCTCTTGCCTGGGGCGAGTGCCGTGGCATCAGCCTAGCTCACAGCAACCTCAAAGTCCTGGGCTTGAGCAATCCTACTGTCTCAGCCTCCCGAGTAGCTGGGACTACAGGCATGCGCCACCATGCCCGGCTAATTTTTTTTCTATATATATTTTTAGCTGTCCAGATCATTGCTTTCTATTTCTGGTAGAGACGGGGTCTCGCTCTTGCTCAGGCTGGTCTCGAACTCCTGAGCTCAGAACGATCCGCCCGCCTCGGCCTCCCAGAGTGCTAGGATTACAGGTGTGAGCCACCGCGCCCGGCCTAGAGCTATGTTTTATATGCATGGTTTTTGCTGAGGAATAAGCCCTTCCACATAAGTAAACTTCCCAGGTAACTAGGACTTACTTTGAAGAAGAGATACATTTTAATCATTTGGATGGTTAAGATGCAAATCTTTTTTTGTTTTTCCAGACAGGGTCTCCCTCTGTCACCCAGGCTGGAATGCAGTGGCATAATCAGAGCCCATTGCAGCCTTGAACTCCTGAGCTCAAGTGATCTTCCAGCCTCAGCCTCCCAAAGTGCTGGGATTACAGGCATGAGCCACCACGCCTAGTTGAAAATCTCAAAAATAGAATCAAATTTAAAGGAAGGAAGGAAGGAAGGAAGGAAAGAAGGGAGGGTGGGAAAAGGAAGGGAAAGGACTTTTAGCTTTTTCTGCTTTAAGTACAATAACCATCCATTTCTTCTGGAATGATTGAGAGTTGTTACCAGGAACATCAATTACTGAAGTGTGTAAGGTAATGATGTCCTCAGGGGCTACTGAAATTCACTCAGTCTCAGCCTCACACCAACTGGTCTGTTCAGACTTATAATTCTGGCATCTCTGCTGTACGGTTCTTTGTCTTTCTCCTCCATGTCATTTCTGTCTCTACAGTCATTAATCCTCCCAACGTACCCTTTATTTACTACTGGTGACTGGCTACAGGCTAGAAAAGCAAATAGAACTAAATCTTATTAGATATATTTGTAAAAGGGTACTTATTTTGGGTACTATGCCTTTAGGGAATACCTGCTATGCTCCGCCACCATACAGGCCTTGAGGGCTGGAAGCCTGCCTTAGTGTTAGCACGTGCTGATTCAATGGACACACGAGCTTTGTGATCCCAGGCCCACTTCTTGGAGACCTTGTCTCCTTACTTTCAGGGCTGCAGCCATATTCTGAATGGTGGAGGGTGTGTACCAAGTAGGACTGTGGAGTAGGTGGACTGACCCTTACTCAAGTAGCCAGAATGTTCCATCTTTGAACAATGTGGAACCAAAGAGTGTACAGAGGAACTCTGTTTTCCCATCACCCTCACTGGTGAGTGGGAGTCTGTGATCGGGGAAAGGACCCAGCCAAAGGTGCACCTGGCAGAGCTAGACACTAAGTGCTAAAACGAAGGGCACATTCCAACCCACACTTCAGAGTTTCAAAATATCCCAGTTGAAACCAAGCAAGACATACTGCTATATAAAGGTTACTTAACCCCCAGGCCTCCCAAAAGGAAGGAAGTATTAATAGCTTTCCAATAAGGATCTGGTCCTTAAATCAACCAACTGAAAATCTGAGAAATATGGGGAAAAACCCACTGTGAAACAAATTGTACATGTTCCCTTCACCCTGCCCCTAACAAAAACAACAAAAAGGGCAAATATAAACCCCTTTTTCTTTTCTGTTTTGAATTAGGAAACTCCAGTCCTTAGAATTGAGCAGCAGCTCTTTGCCAAGGACCCGCCTCCGCACGTGAGTCCTTACTTCCAGGAGCTGGGCAGAACTGGTTGCTCAGGCCTCCGGGGCAGGCCCTCGAGGATGATGGTGGGCCCCAAATCCCCAATACCACCTGCTGCCAGTGCATGCCCTCTGAGGGGCAGCCTCCTCCCGATCCTCCCTCTTTGCCTCCCTCACCCCCTTGCCCAGCTTGCTCTCTAAGGTCTCCTCTCTTCATTCAATTCAATTCAAAAAGACATTTATGGAGCAGCCACTAAATGCAAGGAACTGTGCAGAGGCTCTCACAGGAGGGATAATGAGGACAATAATGTGTGTGTGCTGCTCTGCTCAGGCCCTGCCATTCCCCTCCCCTGGCTCCCAATCTGGTAAGACCAGTCCTATTTGCTTTTTTCTATGAACTTGCAAGTCCCATTTTGTTTAGCTCTGTAACCTGGTATCTTCTATGAGTATGTGCTCAAATCAATAGTTCTTGGGTGAATGACCACATAAATCAGAAAGACACACCCACGATAATGCTAACACATAGATGACTAGTGAATTGCACAACAAAGGGGCAAATAGTACCAAAAAGAAACCAAAGCAAAAAACAACAACCCACCAAAAACCCAAACAACCCAGAAGCGAGATAGACAGACTTTATCATGGTAAGGACTCCTGAAGGGGTGGGATCTGAGCAGGGCACAGAGCCAGTAGTGTACTGCTTAGATAAATGCAAGACGGGTGGGTAGGCCAGGCAGGGAAAGTGGCAGTGATGATGGCAGGGCTGGATGTCCAGGGCTATGTGCATGTCTGTGCACACATACAGGCTTTGCAGAGAGGGGGCAGGGAGTGATCGGAAATGAAGCTTTATAGGTAGGAGAAGGTTGTGCTTTAGAAAGCCTTTTATTAATAATTTCATAATGAGATGGGATTTCACCCTGGAGGTACTGGTAAGCCACGGAAGTCTCTGAGGAAAGTCGTGAGGGGCTCATGTCCATGCTGTAGCAAGCACACTCTGGCAGTAGGACAGGCAAGGCAGATGAGAGGCTGACAAGCCCAGAGGGGCACTAAAGAACTGGGTCTCATTTTGGTGTTATTGGGTTTTCTGCTCCTCCAAGTGGCTAATAGCTTTCCAAGGAAAGACCCACAACAATGATCATTTTGTAATTTTAATTATAGGAATATACATTGTATTTTGGGGGGCTAAGGGTTTTATAGCACCAAAAAGAGAGCTCCTTCATGTTAGTCATCCATGTTCAAAATACTTTTTCTTCCCACCCGACATAAAAGTGCACTGAAGCCCAGAAAAGCAAAGGAACTAAGCCTGAGGGGTAAGGCAGTCATAGGAGAAACAGATTCCAGACTCAGAGGGGTTCTGGAGCTCCCTAGAGCTAGTAGCAATGCTGATGATAAGATGTGGTGTCAGAATGATGATCTGAGCTCTGTGGGGGGCAGTGTGTGGGAAGTCTAAGGAAATCAGCTAGTCTTCCTTCCTAGAAGCTGAAACCAAGAAATGATTGAAATAAGTGCAAATTTTCTTACAAAAACCCGCTTCTGGTCCAGAGAATTGCCTCTAGATGTATGTACAACATATGTGCTTCATGATACCCAATCACAAGTGTACCCTCCCACTAACCCAGATAGACAGACACAAACGTATTCAGTGAAGTGGAATCCGGGGCCCCCTGAGCCAAAGGGACTGGGTTGCTGTGTCAGCCTTGAGGTACACCACTTGTGACTCAATTCCCATGCTGCTTATCCATGACTGGGCAGCTCAAAGGGTTTGAAAACCATGGTGCTAAGGCCGAGCTCACAGGCCCCATCCCACTGTGGCACATAAGCAGGTTGGCTAGGCTGAACTCCTGGCCTGGGCAAGTGTTGACCCTCAGCAATGGGCAGAATCCAGGCAAAGTGCCTCATCCATCATTTGTTGAAGGAGGGGTAAATCCCTATAAATCTACCACTTGGTCTAAAAAATTGACCCATAGTCCATGCTTTATAGACAGGGGCAAAGGCATGACTGTCACATAAAACATAAAAGTTCTGTATTGGATGTATTAGGGTCCCAAAACTCAACTGTTCTCAATCCAGCGAGTGTCCCAAGGACTCCAATTCTCTCAGATTGCCAACAAGTCCTATGTTACCTGCTTTCTTGAGACAAGATCCCATACTGAAGTTATGGAGTAGTTCAGCTAGATCTAAAACCAAATCCTTAGAAGCACCTCAAAGTCCTTGGTGAGAATTCCTTTTCTAAAACCCCACACCCACCCACATTCTCACATCCATACATGCATTCATTAACAGCATCTTGGGACTATATAAAGTAGCATTAAACAAACGGCAATGAACCCAAATCATTAAGGCCTGTATGACATATCTGCAGACAGACTGGTTTAACAAATTCAAAATCAGGTGAAATGATTTCTTCTTGGCTTAGCGGTAAGGATCACCCAAATACTTAAAAAACAAAACAAAACAAAACAACAATTGAGGGATTAAACTTTCTAGGTCCCTACAAGTAGGAACCATATAGTTGAAACTCAGTTTGATCAACTCCTTAGCAGATGTCATGATCATCTGCAAGGCAGCAGAAATTCTAAAATAGGAGGCTTTTGGCTTAAGTCAAAATTTATTTCAAGTGTAAAATCTTAATAAATCTAGTATTATGCTTGACTGCTGTTGGGGGCTGGTCTGGTGCTCTCCTGAACTTAGCATTAACAATAAATTCCTACCTAAATTAATTTTTGCCATAGTTAAGTAATTCAGTCTACCCTTAAACAATCACTTAAAATGTCCACTGACTCTTTCAGGGTAGCATCTGATGTTTCTATCATAACTCTCAAATGAAATTCATCCTGATGAGTATAGTGAGAACCTTCTATGGCTTAAATTATACAGCCTTAAAAATATGATGTATGCCTTCTTTAGGACTTCTCACATTTAAGAGAGATAGACTTAAAATATAAAAGAATTCACAAGTCAATCCTGCAACTTCAAAGATGAATAAATAAATCTTCAAAGATGAAGCGTTAGAAACAAATCTGGTCAAGCAGAAAATTAATTTACCTGAGCTACAATTATTTTAATCTGTATAAGGGTCCAAAAGAATTGTAAATTTTATGCCCATTTTTAGGTGAGTCTCAAAAAACAAAGAATGAACCATGAATCACTGTTTGAAATATTTCATAAAAAAATAGAATGAGTCACTGAACTTTTTCAAAAAGGTAAGGGTGTGGTCCAAAGCCTAACAGAGGAAAGGTGCCTTATCTTCTGCATCATACCTGCTAGCCAAGGAAGGTGTACAGACAGGTAGAGCAAGATGGCCTATTTAATAAGATCTTTACCAACAAGTCTACAATGTTTCTCCCTCCACAGGAAAGTCTGTCTCCTGCCTGCCTCTTGTCTTGGTCATATCCAACCTTCAGCAAAAAACTTAAAGAAAAAACGAAAAGTAAAATACTGTACCTCCAAACCAAACTTTATACATAGTTCCTCATAGTTTCCTCATGCAAGTTCACTGAGGAAACCAGGAAGCAGTCAGTAAGCTAAATTTTCCTTCTTGCTTCATAACCAGCCACCTTCTTACAAAACCCATTCACGCACACACTCAGACTCCTAACATTGATCATTCCTGCTGAAAAAAGTGGGATTTGGACAGTAACTGCTCCTCTACTTACTACAACTATTTTACTACAATTGGCTATTTTATCACTTCCTGGCTTTACTGCTCTATTAAAAAAATACACATGCACACATAATGTGACATAATACATGTCACAAATGTTGGGTATCAGTAGCAGCTTTGAGTAGCATGTTCTGCTTTGCCTTTTTATGGGTGTGGCTCATTACATGTTGCAATGATGAGAAAAATTCAGAGAACTTTAAGACAAGACCACATGTAATATTAAGTGGTAAAAAAAAATTACTATCTGAATAAGACTTTTAAAGCTGGAAGGAATATGAAAGATCATCTAGTATAACAGATTTTAGTCAAATTCTCCTGTTTTACAGATGTGGAAATGGAGTTCCATTTGACATTTTGTCTAAAACTTATGTTTTAGGCAAAACACATGCAGTGCTGTCTAGAGGAATGGAGATGGGCACCAATATGAACTGAATGCCTATTATGGTTCAGGACTTCACAAAGCAGCTCGTTTTAATTCTTACAACCCAGCATAGCAGCTTTTGTTATTCTCCAATGCAGAGGTGGAAAGAGTGAGGCTCAATATTTCCAATGTCACGTAGAGCTAGACAGTGGTGGAGCTAGGATTCAAAACCAACTCTGCTTGTCACCGCACTTATATTTTTTTTTAATTGAGAAAAGGGCTTGCTCTGTTTCCCAGATTAGAGTGCAATGGTGTCACAGTTCACCACAACCTCAAACTCCTGGGCTCAAGCGATCCTCTTCCCTCAGTCTCCCAAGTAGCTGGGACTACAAGGGTGCGCCATCGTATCTGGCTCATTTTTCTATTTTTTGTAGAGACGGGGTCTGACTATGTTGCCTAGGCTGCTCTCAAACTCCTGGCCTCAAGCAATCCTCCTGCCTCAGCCTTCCGAAGTGCTGGGATTACAGGCATGAACCACTGCGCCTGGACTGTCACTACACTTTGGAGCACAGCACATGGCTTCTTTTTCTTTCTTTTCCAAGGTGGAGGGATGGGAGGAATGACCAAGCAGGAAGCCTGAGTTCTACTTCCCAACCCCTCACATGCACTCGAGGGACCTGAGAAGTCATTTCAACTTGGCTTTAGTGTCTTTATCTCTAAAGTAGGGGGGTAGACTAGGATCTCTAATCTTCATGACTCTTTTTTAAAATCTCAAGAAATAGACTATAAGCAGACTTTCCTTTCACTAGCTCCTGGGATATAATACCTGTTCTTTAAAAAAGAAAAAAAATAGAGCATTCCTTTTTCTATGAGCCCCTTCTAGTGCCTGTCTCTTTAATGGAGCATAACACCCACTGGGCTACCTCACATACCTGGACCATCGAAGATACAGCCTTTTGGAAAGAGACTGAGAGATCTAGCAGGTCTCTTCCAAACTCTGGTCCAGCCTGTTTTACAAATGAGTAAAGAAATGAGGCTCAAGGAGTCAGTGGGTCTTCCCTAAAATGTTTGGCAAGGTGGCTAACTTACTTTCTAGGTCTATGGATGGTACTTACTATAGTCTGTTTAATTAGTTGCTATGCCACCATCTCCCTGCACTATATTCTCCCTGAAGGAAATCTGTAAGCCAGCAGGAAAGTGTCCATAAAAGCGACAATAAATTACTGATCCTTCTACCCACTGAATACTTGTCAATGACTGTGATACTCTCATAGTTTGTGAAACCCTTTGTAATCAAGTGCACGATCTCATTTGACACTGAATTGCCATCTGGCCTCTGTCAGGGTAGGTTCTGAGATGGACATTTTGCTTGACTGTTGCCAGTGTGGGGCATGCTGAATGTAGGGTGGGACTCCGATCCTTTCCAGGCCCTTACTGAACATCTGCTACCCGCCAGGCACTGGGGTGCACGCTACACATCTCATCCTGTTTGATTCTCACATCTACTCTATCTTGTAGGTACAAACGCTTACCTTCCCATCCATCTTTTAGAGATGAGGAAATTGAAGCACGGAGAGATTTGCCTACGTCCATATTTCCAGGAAGCAGTGGAGATAGGATAGGCTCCCAAAGTGTGTTCTCACCCCAGAGCCTACTTTTAACTATTTACTAAAACAATCAAATTCTGTCTAATAACTAGAAAATAAAAGAGGGATGGGCGCTGATGTTTCCACCAGTGACCTTGAGTTACTTACAGTTTGGCCATCTTGTCCACACATGGCTATGCAGAGATGGTGTTATCGGGTGGGCTGCATGCAATGGCATTCATAGGCCATAGGCCTGAACATAAGCATTCTGGACTCTAAGGTGGGGCCCTGGCTGAACACCAGCTAACATTCAGAAGACTGATTCTGCCCAAACTTAGAAGGTAGGAGGGCTGTGAAGCCTTAGCCAGAAGAGTCACCTTAGGATTGAGATCCTAAAATCTGCTTCTGCTGGGAAACACTTCCTGTGGGGCCAAGTACCAGAATGCTGATTTTCTAGGAGACAGCCCACCCATGCTAGGCAGAGACCAACCAGCAAGGGTTCTCACCTGAGGGTGTTGAGAATGGCACCTGGCCCCACATTGTGCCATGTGCAGGCATGTAGCCACTGTGACATCACTCAGGCAAGAGCCTGGCTTTTTAAGGGGCTAAAAGCAAAAGTGCTTGGAAGAACCTGAAAGACTAGCCAGGGAAGAGAAAGACAGAACCAGTTATTGCAATTCTGCTGGGCCTCAAGAAGGGAGTCATGTGGCTTTCAGGTCTTTGCTGATACTGTTTATCTCAGGCACTGTTAGTGGCCATGCAAGAGCAGAGCCTTGGAAGGAAGGTGGGACTGTGAAAACAAGGCTAAACACACCTCTACCTACCAGGCAAGGGGCTCTCTTGCATCTGCTAAAGGGCTTTGGAAATAGACGACAGGCTAAAGGGAATGAAGACTGGGCTTGGAGTCAAGAAGCCAGAGTCTACTCCCAGTACTGCTGCTTACTAACCTCATGATCTCAGGCAAGTCAGTTACCCTCCTGAGCCTCAGTCTCCCCATTCTATAAAACAAGGGGGAAGAGCAAGCTGATTGCTAAGGTACCTTGCAGGGCTCAGATTCTATGGGTTCTCTGTTTCAGGAACAAATTCAACATTTTCTTTGTTAATTTATTGGATTTTATATTTCTACCAAAAGCTTCCTTTAACTTCCTTTCCCTATTTTTTGCAAATATTCAAAAAGAAAGCTACCAGTAACTGTCTCTGTTAGCAATTTTCCTGAGCACGTTCAGTTTTTTCAGTCAAGTATGGCAATGTAGAAAAAGCACTACCAAAATGCATCAAATATTACAAAGTGGTAAATGAGGGAAATCTTAAAAACTCCAAGTTAAACATGGCCATTTTTCAATGTTTAAATGTTTGCATATCCAGGATCTATTCTGAGTTTTACAACCTGGCAAGACATTCACTTTAGGGTAAAATGAGGCTTAGAGAGGTTAAACCAACTTGCTCAAAGACATAAAAGCTAGATAATGGCAAAGCCAAAATCTTTGAACTAGAGGCTCCATAATATTTCCACCATAGATTGTTATCTTCCTAACCAACCTGTCTTTCTGCAACCTGATTCTCTGCTACCATTTCTTGGTTTAGAAACATATACTTCACATACCAAAGTCAAGACTTATTTCAATAGGACTGTGGCCAGAACTGTACTTGTTCCACTAAACTCACCCCGCTAAGGTTAAGAAATTGATATCACCCAAAGGCATTCCATCTCCACTTACCCTGAATAGGAAATATTCATGTCTCCAATAGCACAGAAAATCCAAAGAGTTCCATTGCTAAGTCTCTACATACTAGGAAGGCTATGGTTTGTTTGGAGCAGACTATGAAAAGATGAAGTTTTCCTGGCATTGCAGATATATTGGGATGAATGACTGAATTAGGTGGGACATGCAACTATAGCCTTCTCACCTTCACAGCTGACAGCCAGGAATGACCTGGCCATTTGTCTCTGGAAGTCTGCTTCTAAAGAGGAAAGCAAATGATTTTTAAAAATGCAAAAACAGGAAGGAACTAGAAGCAGCATAGCATTAGCCTCATTTTTTCCCCCAGCAGGTCACTATCAAGACATCACCCCTCCACTTCTGCTTCAGACTCTATTACTTTCTACGGCTACCAGAGTGTGTGTGTGTTTAAATACTTCCATATTTGGTAATTAGGATATGTGATCCCCTTTCATCATACATGCCCTAATGAGCCACAGAAGCACCATACCACCCTCTCAAAATGAAACACACCCGAAGAGCCTATGATCTTTCCTCTAATTGGGAATGAGCTTTCTCCATGTTTTACTATCAATTTTTCTATCACTGTAATCCCAATTTATAATGTCTATAAGAAGTCAGACACAGACCTCCTGGCCAGACTATATGATAGGTTATTTATCTTTAGGATTCTTAAAAACAAAGTACATGCAAGATAAATGCAAAGTGTTTAAAGGAAACAGATCTATAGGAGAAACATTAGCTCACATGGTGCTTTTCCAGGGTGGTGGACTAATGGTGAAAAGGCCTGAAACTTGGCCGTGTCTGCTTAAGACTGATAATAAAATGTTTCCTGCTGGGCTTTTAAGAGCTCTCTGCAACTTCAGCACCAAGGACTCAGCTCTGACCCACAGCTCTTCTGTAATTGGCTTTTATTGCTTTAATTAACCAAGGCTAGGTGGGACAGATTTACTCCACCTGTAATGTTATTATCATTGCTTGCTAGTGGCTAGCAGCAGCTCTTCACCTCTTGCACTTGATGCCTGGCCTCCAGAATTAGCACCTTACTGTAGGCTGACCTCTGTTCTAATTACCACATGTCTCAATTGAGCACTTTATTTTATTGTCTTGTTCATGCACTAGTTCAAGGTCTTAGGCTCCCCAACTATAATAAACCCTAAACTTCTTTTAGGCAGGTGCTGTGTTTTGGGTGTCTTATCTCTTTAGGCCCATGAGAACACTAGAGACTTGCAGGCATGCAAACACTGATTGTCTGAAGAGTTTCTAGATGTCTTTTCCGAGTATGGCACGCAGTTGGAATCTGGTCTTCATGCATGCCTACTCAGTCCTAGTACCAGATGCATCAGCCTTCTCTGCTGTTGAGGGTTCTCTGCTTAGCTACTTGTAGTTAAGCTCTACTCTGCCCCTATATAACCTTTTCCCTTATCTAAAAGGGTAGGCTGAAACAGACACAGGAACTTCCCATCAGCACCACATTCCATGTTCCTCTAGAAAAAGGATTCAAGGGATGTGAGTTTATGGCTGAACAGACACCTTGTTTTTGGAATTAAGACTATACTGCCTCCTTTATCAAATACTCTGGTGAATGAAATGGAGCCTGAGGGGAGACTGTATGAGGTGATGGTTAGGAGTGCAGGCCCAAGAGCTAGAATGCCTGGTCTCAAATCCTGGCTCTGCTACTTACTATTAATAGTTATGTGACCTGTAACCTTGGTCAAGGCATTTAACCACTCTGTGCCTTTGTTTCCCAATCTGTAAAATAGGGATAATAGTACTTGCTTCATAGGGCTGTTGTGAAGACTGAATCGGTTAATCTTCATAAAGTGCTTAGAACAATGCTTGGCACATAATAAGCATTAAGTGTTAAAGAAAATTAAGAGTATAGGGTTTTAGAATAGATAGACCTACAAAATAGTAGGCCCCCAAAATAATCTGATAGTGACAGAAAAACAAGCTGGTTTAATAGAATAATATGCCATCCTTCTTGATTTTTCTGGCTATCATACATTCTTTGAAATGCTTCAATAAACTGAAGAAGAACTCTGAATTTAGGGTTTTAAAGATGTCTAATGCACTATCACAGCAAAGGTGATAAAAACGTTCTGGGAACATTTAAGCAGAATGATTAGTGAAGGTGTCATTGTTTTATTAGAAAATTTTACTATTTATACCTCTCATACCTACTTAGCCTAATATATCAGACATCATTCATAACATTATTTAGCAAATACTGCTGACCCTTCTCCAGTATGGAACCTTTTGTCAATTGTCAGGGGACAGTTCAAACGTTCCATATTTTAAAAAACATAGTGAAAGATTTTTATATAAAGATGACTCTATGGTATCCAAACTCATACTTTTTTTTCCTGTGTCTTTTCTGTCAATCTGCTGCCACCTTTTAAATCCTCAGTCCCCTTAGATATCCTAGCTATTAAAATCCCACTTCTAAGGTCTTTCCTTTCTGAGCAATCTCTAGCACAAAATCCCATTTCTAACATCAGCAATCCCTTGTTATCTTATCACACAGAGTTCCTTACATGAAATCCAGCCATCCAACCAAACACAAAATCATCTATGTGCCACAACAGGTGGGGCAACTGTGCCTTCGTTAGGGAGGAAACCCTTCTGGCTTCACCTCTCCAGGTTTCCCTGGAGGGCAAAGTCCAACTTTGCAAGATGTGTTCCCTTTAGGTGCACCTGTAGAGGACTATATAGAGACATAAGAAACACCTAATGTCCAGTCTATTAAGAAGAAGTGATCATCTATTTTAGAGCTCAGCAGTTTACTGATTAAGAATGTGGGCAGGTACTTCCTCTGTGTCCTTCTCAGACCCACCTCCCAGTCCCACTGTGCCCTCTCATGCCACCATCATAGCTCTAACCACCATGTTCTGTGGTTACATTGTCTCTGGAGCCTTCACCTCTGCCTAGGGAGCTTCTCGGGGTGTTTTACTTGTTTTAGCATTCCAAAGCTAGCAGAAAGCCCATCCATAGTAGTCTCCCATTGGTTATCTGTGAAACTGTATCCAAAGCCGTTGTCTAAGAAACAC
>RJWJ010023969.1:0-25305 GCA_004363605.1 Indri indri
CCCCATTACCCAGTGCCAGTCAGCTGCCACACCTGCGTCCACCCTGTCCCTCGCCAGAAGCCTGGAGCCTGGGCAGAGGATGCTGGCAGTCCCACCGAGAAGGCAGGTGCAGCAGAGACCGGGGTGGTGGGGGGCTGCCAGATGCTGCGGTGAGGCTCCGGGAGGAGGAGCTGCTAGAAGCCACAGGAGTTCATCCCTGCGGGCACAGGCTCTGCCCTCCCCCAGAACCGTCCAGTGTCAGCCCTCTCAGTAAACACCCGGGGAGGGCAGAGACAGAACAAAGCAGTTGGTTAGAAATGAAGGATCAAACAGAGGGTCCAGACAGCCAGCAAACTGATAGCAGAAATAATAGCTACCGTTTACTCGCCACGGACCCTGTCCCAGGCAGTGTCCCCAGCGCTGCCCGCATTTCCCTCACTTAGCCCCAGTCCCGCAGCAGCAGAGGGGCTCACACACCTGCCCAAGGCAAGCCCCCGTGGGCGGTCCCCCGCCCCGCCCCCTGCCCCTAACCACGCCCCTGCCCCGCCCCTCACACTGGGCCCCGACTCCACCCCCTCGCGTCACAGAGGAAGAGACGGAGAAAGAAGGCGGAGAGGAGGGAGCGGTGGAGGGAAGGCGGAGAGAGGGGAAGGACAGGAAGCGGTGGCTCACGGAGGCCGCAGGAGGGCAGCAGTTTGATCATCTCCACCTGCCCACCTGCCTCAAGGAAACCAAGAGGACTGACTGCAACGCCCCGGGAGGCACCCACGTCCCTGTCCCCATCGTAGTCATCCATGGCCGCTTCCACCTGGAGGGAGAGGAGTCCGGGAGGAAGAGTGTGGAAAACAGTGGCCTGGCCGGGGTCTACGAAGTTCTCAAGGGTCGGAGGGTCCGAGCACTTCCCATTCCAGCGTTCTGGGTGGTCGCCAGCAGAGGACAGAGAAGCAAGGGATGAGTCAGTACCACGTCAGAGGAGGGGCCCCACCCTGGGCATCCCTGGGAACCGGGCAAAGGAGGCATCGGGCAAATGCTTCTTCATATTTAAACCAGTGGAAGGTGACGAGGCTCCTGGGTGGGGGAGACTCAAGGTAGATGTGAGAGAGATTGGGGCAGAGAGAAGATTACATCTGAGGGGAAAAGTGAGCTAGAGGGGCTCAGGAAAGAAAAAGAGGAGAAAAAAAATTATTAAACAACTAAAAGTCACACTAGAAGCAAAAAAAAGTGAATTGTGCAAGATGAAGTGGAAAAGAACAGCAAAGTAGAAGGGATTATGCAGAACATAATAAATACAGAAGAGTGGCCGGGCGCAGTGGCTCACGCCTGTACTCCTAGTACTCCGGGAGGCTGAGGCAGGAGGATTGCTTGAGGTCAGGAGTTCGAGACCAGCCTGAGCAAGAGCGAGACCCCATCTCTACTAAAAATAGAAAAAAAATTAGCTGGGTGTCATGGCGCATGCCTGTAGTCCCAGCTATTAGGGAGGCTGAGGCAGGAAGATTGCTTGAGGTCAAGAGTCTGAGACTAGTCTGAGCAAGAGCGAAACCCCATCTCTACTAAAAATAGAAAAAATTAGCTAGGCGTGGTGGTGCACGCCTGTAGTCCCTGTAGCTACTGGGGAGGCTGAGATAGGAAGATCCCCACTTGAGCCCAGGAGTTTGAGGTTGCTGATGCCACAGCACTCTAGCCCCGGGTGACAGAGCAAAACTCTGTCTCAAATGAATAAATAAAGAGTGAGCTATCTGACAAAGAAAACAACAAACAAATAAAACATAAAATTTTCAATAGAATAAAAACTTCCTGAAATAAGGAAAGAATGGAATTTACATAGCAAAAAAGATATACACTCTATCCCAGTAAAAATCATAACCATCAACATCAAGGCATGTCCTGCAAGGTTGCTGATCCTCTGTGTGTTCAGGCAGGGGGACCTTCTCACGTGGAGGGTGGTGAGCTGGGGGCCGGGGGCAGGTTGGCCTCAGACCGCCCAGAGCAGCATTCAGGGCCCGCCTGAAGTTCTGAAGGGCAATATGTGGTCAGGGACACCACACTCAGGCCGGCTGTGCTGAGGTGGGAAGTCATGGGGCAGACATCTGCAGACATGCGGGAACTCAGGGCTTCTTGTCCAGGGGTGGATCTAGTGAAGAACTCTGGAGCAGAGACGACCGACAGAAATACTGTGGTCTGCAGTAAGGAATTCAACCTTGCCCCCAAAGAGGTCTGCCCTTGCCCTCAGCTTCTGGGAGGTAATCTCTGAACTCTAGGAATATCAGGCTGGAGCTGAGTGTTTTTGTTTGCCTGGGGGCCATGGGTCACACTGAATAGCTGACAGTGAGATTTAGGGTAGAGACTGGTCGCACCAGAAAGACAACAGTGTAGCTGGGGACTGTGAGTCAGCCTGGGGGGCTGGAGACCAGCCACGTGGACGACCAGTCATGCTGTGTCATGGAGCCCAAGAAGAACCCTGGACACGGGCTCAGGTGGGCTTCCCTGGCTGCCCGTACTCCTGTGTATTGTCACACATTGATGCTGGGGAGGTGAGAGCAACGCCACAGGGAGGATTTTAACAGAAGCTCTGCATTTAGGAGCCCCCAGACGCTGCCGTATGAACATCTTCCCTCGGCTGATGTTACCTGCATCGGGCAGTACAGCACCAGGGCAGCGGTTTCTGGTTAGCCCTGTGAGTCTTTCCAGCAAATTGTCACACCTGAGAGTGGTGTGGGAAACACTCTCCCCAGACTCGCAATTGGTGTTAGCAATGGTGGGTTGGGGACTCCAGACTTGTAACTGGTGTCAGAAGTGAGAGTGGTCTCCTGTGTGGACTGTGCTCCCTCCAGCGTCACGGTTGGTTAAACTCTTCTCATGTGACGAACATTTAAACATTTATGTATAAAATTCGGACTTCCACTTCTAGACCAGATATTCTGGGAGGAAAATAAACTCCACTACAAATACCTACACAGATTGATTAAAATAAACATCTCCTTTGAAATGATTACCAGAGCATGTAGGGAAGTGAGGGAACCAGAGGGGCCCCAAACAAAGAAGGTTGAAAGCAGAACGGCAAATGACCCCTGAAGCTGTGGGTGGCCCTAGGAGCGCCCGGAAATATCCAAAACTGCAGTCACTGGTTTTTAACAGCCACACAAAAGACAGAGGGCCAGGCCTTGGGCCCATGCAGCGAGATGGAGTCAGGACTGACATGGCCAGAAAAAGCTAGAATCCTTGAAGAGCTACCCCTCAGGGAAAGGTGGGGTAGAAAAAGGGACGAATAAGAAAATTTATCTACCCTGGCTTCAGCTTTGTGTAAAGAAAAGAAAAACAGAGAAGGAGGAGGAGGAGGAGGAGGAAGAGACTATTTCCCTCTCTCTCTCTCTCTCTCTCTCTCTCTCTCTCTCTCTCCTCACTCACACACACAAACACGCACAGCACGAAAATTTAAAGACCATCCTCACACGGATTTGGGGTCTGGATTTACACTCCCTGGAGAATGTCCCAGCTGAGGATTATTTTAGTGTGTTTCCAAGGTGGAAACAAGGAACCCGGGCTCCTGGTGGAAAGGAGGACACATCTTCCCGGAGGACTGGCCCTCAGCCAGGGCCTCACGGATTCCCGCACACCAAGGTCATGTGTGGGAATGATGAACTCACAGTAAAAGTGGAGCCAACACACCAGAAAACGCTCCATGGTGAGCAAGTGTTGGCAGAAACAGCAAACATCAGAATTAGGCCACCAAAGACGTCACATCATGGAATCACCAGAAACAGAATAAAAAGTTGTATGTTTTAAATGTTTACAGAAATAAAACGGGAAATTTAAAACACAGGCAGGGAACACAAATGTCCACAATGACCAAACAGATTTGACAGCTGAGTACATCTCAAAATGAAAAACATAATTATTACATTTTTAAGAGTAAAAAGTGGCTTAAATATCAGATCAGGCAATATCTGCAAAAGAATTAGTGAATTGGAAAAAAAAAGTTGAGGGGCTTACCCGCAGTGCAGCTCAGAGAGGTCAAGAGATGGGGAGTGAGTGGAGACTCCTCTCAGACCCCTGCTGCGGGGCAGCGGAGCCGGGCCGTGCGCAGCGGGCAGACGCGGACAGAACACACAGCGAGCTGGGGCGGGGTGGGGCAGGGGATGTGCACTCTGCCCAGCCCTTGCGTCATCTTCCAGCGGGAATAGGGGACATTTGCGGGCAGGGGCAAGACTGGTCTCTAAAATGTGAACCTCATGCTTCCTTTTAACACCCTCAGAATATCTGTCATGCAGGAATTTACCTCAACTTCTTTGGAAGAGAGTCTGTTCCCTGTGGACAAATCACTTCCCTTCCTTGCGTTTACCTGTGCAAGGACAGGGTCTCTAAGGTCCCTGCCAACTCTAATATCCTCTTACTTCATGGCATTCCGAGACGTCAGATGCAATATGTGCTCTACCGGCTGGACCTCTGCTCTCAGGGTGAGTCAGAGATTGAGGGATGCTAGAAAGAGCCCTGCCAATCCAAACCACCAACGCAGAGCCCGAATTCCACCATTAGAGAGCCATTTCTTTGGAGGTAAATACTGTCCTACTTAGAGTCCAGTAATTTTTTTCTCAAATGGGCTGGGTAAATGATAATAATTAAAGTCAGCATCCTTCATAACACTCAGTGTGAGTTATTTTAACAGATTCTTTTCAACAAGACCACGGCATCGGAGATGGATTGGACGGTGGGAGGCAAGAGGGGGAATGTGGTGGGTCAGTCACAACCCCAGCGGGGGTGGGCAGTTCTAGCCCCCAGTCCTGTGTGCAGGAGAGCAAAGTTGGAAGGGGAACGTTCCACACCTCGCTGCAGCCGGGCGTTCTGTGGGAAGGTCCGTCCTGCCTCTCGATAGCTCAAAGCCTGTGTGGCCGGCAGGTGGCAGTGCACGGCCGACGATGAGCATCAGCGCCCGTCTCTGCCGGGTGGACTTCGCCAGCTCCTTTTCTGGGTGACCCCAGTGTTCAGGCTGGAGAAGGAGCCACAGGCACTGGGGGCAGGGGTTGCAAGTCTGACCCTCAGCGCTCAGGAGGTGGGCTGGTGGAGGACGTGGAGGCCGGGGAGCTGGACGGGGAAGATGGGGCACACCAGGGCGTGCCTGGTTGACTTTGAGGATGAAGTGAGACCTTGGCGGTAGAAATGTTTTGCAGTGGTCTTGGGGCTGCTTCCCTGTGAAGGGTGACATTGACATCTCTGCTGGTGGCGGAGGATGGAAGTCGCTGCAGGGGGCAGACAGCTTCCCGTCGGGAACCCTGGACCGCTGTGTGGCAGGGGGATCCCCTGAGCCCTGTCTGGGTGATGTGGTGGCCTCGTTGAGCACAAGGGTGGCACAGGGGCAGCTTGGACTGGGGAGCCAGCCTGAGGCTGCGTGACAGAACCCCTAACTCTCTAGGCCTTGCTTCTCAGATCCGTTGAATGGCACCGAGCTCCCAGGGGGTGAATCCTTTGCGGCTGTAGCGTTGGGGGTGAGCTCGCAGTTCAGAGCGGCAAGGCCGTGTTTGTTCTCCTTCTCCTGGGTCCTTCTTTGCCCTCCTAGCTGGGTGGCTTGTGAATGCTCCCCCTTGAGGGGTGCTCTGGGCAGCCTCGGCACACACACAGCCTGGCTCTGTGGCTCCACACTCAGCAACGCCCGACTCGCCGCCCCTCCCTGCCTTCGCCTGGCCCAGGGAACCCTCTTGAACGGGGAGGTGGGGGGGACAAAGTGAGCTGCTCAAAGCAAACGCCTGCATCAGAGACACCTGCATGCTGCAGGGCAGGACTCCACCAGCCGCAGGGACACACAGAGCTGTGCAACTCCACCAAAGGGGTGGGGACACGCCCTGCCTCCCTCCCGTGTTGCTTTCCTGATGGATTCCCCACCTCCCCGTTGCGAGGAAGTGTGCGCGATACTGGTCTGACGCAGTGTCTTCCAAACTCATCTGCTCACGAAGATCTCTGCGTGCTCATCAATCACTCGTGTTCACATTTGGGGTGGGGGCTGGGAATCAGTGTCCAGCAAGCACCCGGGGTGACTGTCACACTTGGGCAAGTGCGGGTCTACGTCCAGCCAGAAGGAACAGAGGAGCCCGCAGCCGTGGGGAGGCTTTCCACCCACGAACCTGACAGGAGGCCGGGACCGGAGTCTCACAGCCAGCCAGGAAGGAGGAGGCGGGTCTCGGTGTACAACCGGCCAGTCTCGGCCTGCGCTCCTCCACTTTCACGGGGCACACTCCCTCCCCCCTCTTCCTGCTCTGAGAGGACACCAAGGACTATGAAAACCCCCATGGTCAGGTGACTTGCCCCGGCCTTTTTACCAAACCCAAATGGTGATGGTGGCAGGCAGAATAACAGCCCCCAAAGATACCCATCTCCCAAACCCCAGGCCCTGGAATATGTCACTTTACAAGGCAAAAGGGACTTTGAAGATGGGACTGGATTAAGGAACTTGAGCCAGGGAGATGATGCTGGACCACTGCTGTAATCACAAGGGTTCCTGTAACAGGGAGGGAGGCGGGCTGGCCTCAGAGAGAACTGAAGATGTCACGCTGCTGTCTTTGAAGATGGGCGCAGGAGTGGTGAGCCAAGGCATTCGGCCTTTCCTGCCACTAATGCTGTCCCCTAGCTCATGTCTCTGTCTCAACAGCAGGGCTATGGGGACCTTCCCAGTTGTGTGAGCACCTGGGCTCCTTGGTACACCCTTGGAGCGTTCGGCGGCTCAGGCGTGCCCATGCCCGGAACCTGGGCTCTCAGAGTGGCCCAATTCAAGCTCCAGGCTCTGGCGCCTGCGGGATTCCCCGTGGGTTCCCTGTGTGGAGCAAGGTGTTCGCAGTCTGCAAGCAGCTCTGTACGTCAGGTGTGAGACCTGTGTGGGTCCGGGGTTCTGTAGCCAAGACTGTAAAAGCTCGTCTAGGAGTGTGGAGCCCTGGGGGCCTCGCTCTCACTGCTTCACCGCACACAGGAGCTTCTCCCGGTTCCTGGCCAGGCCCCGCCAGCTAGCTGCCCTGAGCCCTCTCCTTACCTACGTTTGGTGTTTTGCCAGTTCCCGGGTGACTCCAGCGTTCTCTCCTAGATGGTCTGTTCAACACGTGGGAATCTGCTTTCTTTTCCCATCCTCTCAGCAAAGGAGGCTCGTGCTACCTGTGTCTAGCCGGCCGTCTCCCTCCCGTCCCCTTCCTTGCCAGCAGAGCCAAGGAAATGGACTGTCCCCTTCAGCCTCCAGGAGGAACCAGCCAGCCCTGCCAGCACCTTCACTGCAGCCCAGTGAGACCTCTGACCCAAAGAACTGTAAGATAACAAATGTGTTGGAGGAAACTTACACGAATACGGTGACCTGCCCAGTGCATGAACACTGGGAGGCACAGGCAACAGCAGCAGCTGAGAAGCCACAGGCCTCCCTGTGTGACTTTGAGCAAGTCCCTTCTCCTTTCTGAGCCCCCATTTCCTCATCTGTAAAATGGGGATGGACATGCACAAGCCTGACACCCTGCACTTGGGAATCCGTGGTTTGCCCCAGAGAGTCCTTTTACCTCCAGCCATTTCTCGCCGACGTGAGACCCAAGGTGCCCTGGAGAGAGACGCCAGACCCAGCACGCAGCCTGGGCCCCACCGTGTCCAGGGGGCTCTGGCACACCTGGGGCACGTTGACGGAGCCCCATTTGCAGGATCGTCACATCTGCCACCCAAATCCTGGTGGCTCAAGGATCCCCCTGAGGAGCTGTGGACAATGTATCACGAGCACGGTTTCATGGAGCTGAGGTTTCCAACATTAACTCAGTATGTTTATTGCACACAATGTTCTGTGACTCATTTTCATTCTTTCCTTGTTCTAGAGCCAATTTCCACTCGCGAGGAGCCTCTGAACGAAGGGAGGTGACTCTGTTCAAAGAGGTTTTCCTGGGTGGGGAGTGGGATGGTGTCATCAGGGACATTTGGTCTCTGAGAGAAGGGTGTGGGCAGAGGGATCGGCTGGGAGAGGGGCCGGGGCCAGCAGACTGTGGCCTGAGGGTGGCAGACCTGTCCCACCCGTGCCTCAGAGGGTCCAGCCTTCTGGTGTGTCTGGTGATCAAGCAGCCCAGCTTTAGGCTGCTAAAAAGCTCAGCTTTGATGTCAGGCTGATCAAGGTCAAATGCAGGTGGTGTCACCTACCAGGTGGGTGATGTCAGACACGTGACTTAAACTCTCAGAGCCTTAGTTTTTCACTTGCAGTTTCGTGTAAACACATGCAAACCCCTGTTTCCTCTCCTGAGCAGAACTGGAACTTCAGACCCGTCCTCAGTGAGAAGACTTCTGATCTCAGAGGGGCGTTGGCACAGGGGAGGGGAGACCACTCTCTGAGAGATTCCCCAGCCAGGTGGCCCCGTGCCCTGTCTGCAGGTAAGGCTGACTGAGGGACCATCCTGGAGTCCTGTCTGGGATGGGGTGCGGCTCCCACACGGCTCCTGGCACCCGCTGCTGGCCTGTCAGGAAAGAAGACTGCGGGTGGGCAGTTCTGTGTCCAGAGGGGGAGTTCCTGAGTCTCACAGCTGGGGCACTGCCAGCTCTTTTCCCCCAGGACAGAAGGCTGAGACAGCCAACTGGGGTAGGAAATGGGGATCGAGACCCTGCTGGTGCCCACAACATGCCATCCCCAGGGCAAAGGTCCTGCCCTCTCCCTGTACCCGGCCCCTCAGCTGCCCCTGGCCCCCCTCCAAGTCAGCAGCATCTTCAGCCGGTTTCTAGAAATGCACATGCTGGGAGTCGGTGTGTGTACAGGGTGGGCCCCTCCCTCCCTCCCATCTCAATGTCCTGTGCTCAGTCGGCTGGGCCCCTCGGCACAACCAAGTGCTGGCCGGGGCTCTGCTCTCGGGGAGGCTCTTGCTCAGAAGGAAGCGATTTGAAAATCAAATTGGTGGGGCTGGAACATTCCATTCCTGAGCTCAGCAGTAGCCAACCAGGGTGTGCAAATGGTTCCTCTGAGGCACAACAACCCTTGGAGGGCTGTCTGGGGGCCTTGGCGGGGACACTGACCTAACATTTCCTGGTTGTCACAAGAAGTGATGATGGCCAGGCTTCTTCTACTGCACTGGAAGGAACACAAATTTATGGAGCACTGACTGTGTACTGAGTACCTTCCTGTACGTTATGTCATTTGCTCTTGCTGGGCAGCCCGTGAGCACGGTATTTATGGTTCCATTTTGCAGATGAGTAGATGAGGCTCAGGGAGGTTAAATGAATGGTCTGCATTTACACCAGTCTAAAGAAGCACAGGATGTCTGACTCTGAAGCCAGCAGCCTTCTAGTCAGCCCTGAGAAAATGCTCTCACTGTCCTGAGTCCCTGTTTCCTCCTCTGTGACAGGGTTCGGTGACACCTGCCTTGCCATGGACATGAAGCCCCCATCTCTGAGTGTGCAGTGCAGGTGCTCAGCAAACACTGGCCCCCTGTCCTGGGGCTCCTGGTGACGGCTGCGTGGGGAGCGGGGCTGCGGGAGGCAGGGCAGCTTCTGTGCATGAGGACCTGTCCCCCACCCAACGCCCGGCAGGTGCATTCCTGTGCGCTGGAGCCACCACCTGGTCCCAGACAGCATCAGGCCTCCTCTTCCCATGGAGGTGACTCCCACCAAGAGGCTGGGGGTGCCAGGACCGTGGCGTGTAGGCCCTTCTCTCGCCCTAGCAACCCTGCAGGACTTGGGGCCGTGGGAAGCGAGCCCCTAGAAGCCGTGCTTCACAGGGCGAACCAGGAGGAACGTCCATGTCTCTAACAAACGTACAGCTCCGGCTGCCTCCTCTCGTGCCCTCTCTGTCACAGGCTCGGGCCCTGCAAGTGCTGGCCCCGGCCTCAGCCGGCCCGAAGGGAATAATCAGGGACTATCATCTTGGAGCAAAGCAGTTTTCCACTGGTTTATTTGCCAGTATGGAGGAGGGGAAACCACCCATGGTGCAGAGGACAGGGGAGAGCTAACGCCAGTAATTGTGCATTCTGGAACATGCTGGACAGAAGGGTCCAGTTCTCTGGGCACCCTGGGGTGGGCAGTGCTTTGGCCAGCACACAGCTGGACACACTGTGGGGCTGCCGTCCAGGAGCACCCATGTGGGCTAGTCGTTTGCCACCTCCCCCTGGAAAGCAGAACAGAAAAATTCAAGGGTGTGCTAAGCAGCTGTAGCCCCGACAGTCTGCTTCCCTGGGCTCTGGTTTATCTGGGTTGTTCTGAGTTCGTTCAGTATCTTTGGCAATGCAGAGAGGAGGGGCTAGGACATCTCTCAAGTCGTTCTTGCTGACTCTGGTCACAGACAAGGAGGGGAGTGTAGGGAGTGGTGGAGAAGGATTTTGCTCCAAGAACCAGCCGAGGTTGGGATGAGGGGCTGGGGCTGCCCACAGACACCACCTTTGTTTTCTTTCTGCACCTCTGTGAGGTTTGACCACGTGGTCTTTAAGAGTTCTGTGACTTGGGGATCACTGAAAAGCAGATAGGAAGAAGGTGTGGTCAGATTCACCCAGGAGCTACAACCAATGCAACAGCAATCAAAATTCTCACGTTTCCCATGGAGATACTCCAAGCTGTGCGCTCTACAAAAAGCCACACGATAAGACCCTCTGGCCAGAGGATTTTTCCTTATCTTGGTAACAGGGACTTGAATCTGTACCTGGAAGCAAGGGAATGGTTTGTGGGTGGCCCTGGCTGCAAGGGGCCTGTCGGGAGTCTCTGGCAGGGTCAGGGCTGGGGGTGCAGGGTCACTGGGCTCAGAGAGTTGCCGGGGGCCTGCAGGCCATGAATAACCCTGTCTCTAGTCATTCTAGGAGACCTTAGGGTGAAGGAGGTCTCCATTTTTGGTGAAAAATACAAACATGGGGTAAGGAGCTTTAGCCCACTTGCAATTCGAACACCCGGGCCATCTTCAAAGCCCTCGCTCGGCTGTTGCGCTGCATCACGTCTTCGCCACGTGGCCGCACTGACAGCTCTCCGTGATGCTCTCTCTTCCGTGACGCTGTCCTCCAGCATCCTGTCCACGTGACACACGCACACAGCAGCAGGACAGAGGGAGGCCTGAACGATCCGGGCTGAACATACTAAATTACTGTGCCGCCTTCCTCCCCAGATCACCTAATGATGAGATTAGCTATGGGAAACTTATTACTTTTCATGGCAGGTGAAAAGCTGGCGAAGAAAATTATCCATGAGGCCTAATAACATTTGCTAAAGTGTACCCTGAAAGGACGCTTTGACAATAATCAGGGAGAAGCAAAACTGGACCTATTAATCGACACCGAAACTATGTTCTCCCACATTCTTTGATGAAGGAAAACTTTGGTCTCCTTCCTCTTCCCTTCTGATCTTTCTTTTTTCCAAAATAAGTGACAGCTCGCAGCTTTGGGGGTATCTGCCTGCATCATTCAGCGTGTGCATGTGTGTGCACGCATGTGGGGCATGTGTTCAAACTTATCCTGATTCCAAGTCACGGACCATCAATAATGTCTGACTGCAGGACTTAGGAGCCACTAAATATTATGCTATTTATAAGTAATCTGTTGCCCAAGGCTTTGAGCTACTTAATGAAACCTTGAATTAATGTGTAACTTAAGAAATAGATCATTCTACAAATATAGACGACCAGAAGCATAATTTAAGCAGTTCTATGTACTTCACTACTTGGACGGGGGTAAGTGAAGGAGGAAATGAGTACAAATAATAATAAATAAAATGTATTGAGCCGACCAATGTGCAGATTACTTTACACGCATTGCCTGCTGTGGTTATGATAGCCCTATAAGAGACACTGTTACTGTTCCCATTTTACAGGTAAAGAAGCTGAGGCTGAGAAAGATTTACGTGACTAGCCCAAGGTCACGAAGTGGAATTCAAATCCACGTGCATGTGACTCGTAACCACTAGATGCTGCATCCCTGGGGTAGGGAGCAGGAGGTGAAGCGGGGCGTGTGCTGGGGCAGTAATTAATTTGCCTGAATGCAGGTATGGCGTGTGTTTGCTCGATAGGCTGATACTGACTGGTTGGAAAATGCTGTGGTTTAGTAAAGCGGAAATTGAGAACTACGCCAGTTCTACGGCAAAGACCTCAGGGGAGAGAGGTGGACGGCCGAGCGCTCAGCCAGCTGAGCTGGTGTCCGGTAGCTGGGATGACCGGTTCACTAACCAGGGGGACACGGAGGGGCCTGGTCAGGAGATTCCAGGTGGACGTGTGGTTTCTAAAGGGTGTCCAAGCCGGACACACTAAAACCGTCCTGTTCCTTTATTCAGGGCCACACAGGGAGTGTGATCCTGAGCCGCCGTTTAGGGAGGGCTGAGCCCCACCGCGCTCGAGGCCCCGGAAGCAGCAGCAGGCAGAGGGTGTCAGGGGCGCCTGGCTAGATGGGCGCGTGGGGGCCGTCAGGCCAGGACGCAGAGGCAAGCATGTGAAAAGGGGGGGCACGGGAAAGGGGCCGGAAAAGGCCAGACCTGACTGTAGAAATATGTCACTCGGAAGCTCTGGTCTCCGTGCCACGTTCTTCTGCGGATCGCAGACTCATCCAGGAGAGCTGGCTTGGACCCTCAAGATGCAGGCTCCTTGAGGACACTGGGACCACAGTCATTACGCCCTGGCTGGGGCTCATGCCCCCGGCTGGTGACAGAGCAGGCCAGAGTCCAGCTCTCTTAGTTCCTGGAGTGGACAATTCCTCCTCTTCTCCAGGGGATGAATCTAGCCAAGTACTGGCCGCGTGGTCAGCACCACCATTTTATTCATGGTGCTGGCGGCCAAGTGCAAGCACCCCCAGGGCAGAGGAGTCCCTTTGGAGGAGGGCCCAGTGGCCGTGGTGTATCTAGAACCAGACGCTACAGATTAACTTCTGGACTCTGAAGCCCTTGGAGTCTGGTGACAGGGGCTCTAGAATCTCCAGTCTGGAGGGAGGGAGGAAATTCAGGGGGAAGGAGCTGGCTCCCCAGGGGGAGTGTCCCACTGCTGCTCTTGGGGAAGAGGTGCCCACCGTCCTTTTAGCTGCTGGTGGCTTTTCCAGGCCCTGGCAAGAGCCCTGGGAACTGTCCAGCTAGCAGTCTGCTGAACCGTGGGGGCGGCCGCCCCACCACAGTCTGCGCAGCAGCAGAAGGCCTGGGCTGGTCAGCCGGAGACCCGTGCTTGGAGGAGGGACTCCAGCCTGGGCCCTGGAGGGAACTGCTGCTGCATTGCCGTGTTTGACCTGTAAGCATCGGCATTCCTGATGTTCACGGTTGGTTAACCAAAAATAAGCCCAAGGGCCTAAGGAGACCCACAGTGGGGTGGGCACGTCTCCTGGATGCAAAGAGAGTCCAAGTTCAGACTAAAGCAATGTAAAAGGGATAGATTGTTCAAGCACCTTCTGTTGTAGATGGGAACGTAGAGGCTCTGAGAAGGACGGGGCCAAGCCCGTGGTCACAAATCTAGTTAACAGTGTGGCCCAGGGTCAGATCTTGCCCCTACTGTAGCCCGCTGTCTGCAGACAGTGGTTAGTGCACAAATAGGCATAAACATTTCACCACCAGCAGCCATCATCTCATTTGAACAACGTTCGGTGTTGAATACAAGCCGGAGCCTGTTCTAAGTGCTTGGCCTCTATTATCCAACCTCTTTAATCCTCTCAGAAAATCCTGTGGGGCTGGAATTTGCATCATCCCCATTTCCCAGATGAGGAGATGGAGGCACAGAAAGGTTAAGTGATTTCCCCACAGCTGGTCAGCAGGAGAGCTGGGCCTGGACAAGGCAGTCTGACCCCAAGCACCCCTCCTGTGGCTCACTGCACGGCCTCCTCAGAAACCTTTGCTCACAGGGCCAGGGTGCACACTGGAGCCCTCACATTTGCCGAGAGTAAAAAGAATGAAGACAGGAAAGAATTTCGTGATGATGAAGGTGGTGGAAGGTCTTAAGTGTCTACCTGGAAAGCTGAGTTTTTGATCCTGTTAGCGAGAGTGTCCTTGCAGACAGCTAACGCCCCAGCCCAAACAGGACGGACATGGTAGCTCAGCAGATCCTGAGAACTTTGGGCTCAGTTTGCCTTAGCTGCTGGGCTCTCCTGCTCCTACCCTGCAGTGAAGGATTCTCGAGTGTGTCTGGACTGGCCGCCCCCAGGACGACGCTGCGGGAGCTGGCGGGGAGACTTCCAGGAGAGTGAAAGAGGCTTCTCTTTGCCTACAGATGAAATCCACCATGTATTAGTAGCAACTGTTTCGGCTGAGTGATGGCTACATCCGGTTCATTTACCATTCTCTCTACTTTTCTATGTCTTTGAAATTTTCCATAATAAAAGGTTTTTTAAAAATATAAATAAATATAAATATAAGTAAATATCAATAAAAGATGCCTTGTTGTCAGGAAAATGTCCAGGATTATAGTTTTGGTGTAGGATGGTCCGTATGACCGGCAGTTGGGGAAGAGGATCCAGGCAGTGTAAGCCAGGATGCTTTCTGGTACAAAGCAGGAAAAGTTCTCTTAACCGATGTCCGCTTAACCAACCAATGCCCTCCATTTCCCCTAAAACATGCTGATGGACACCCACGGCACACGGAATGCTCACGGCTAACAGGCTACTCTCTGGAACAGGGGTCAGCAAACTCTGACCCCTATTTAGCCCAAAGCCCAAATTTGGTTTCCTTGGACACTGTCATGTCCACTCTTTTGTGTGTAGTCTGTGGCTGCTTTCTCACTACAGTGGGAGCTAAGTATTGTTATAGAGACCACATGGCCTGCAAAAGCCAAAAATATTTAGTATGTGACCCTCACAGAAGAAGCATCCCGGTCTGCTCTAGAACATCACATACTTCTGCTCTCACCAGCTGAGTTGTATGTTTACCAATCTCTTGTACCTGGTTCCAAACCTGTTTATATATTGCAGATATATAAATACATAATTTAATTAAATAGTATATAGATCAATGAAATCAGAATGTGAAAAGAAAATGTTGGCCAGGTGCAGAGGCTCACGCATGTAATCCTAGCACTCTGGGAGGCTGAGGCAGGAGGACTACTTGAGGTCAGGGGTTCAAGACCAGCCTGAGCAAGAGCGAGATCCCATCTCTACTAAAAAACAGAAAAAAAAATTAGCTGGGTGTGGTGGCTCACACCTGTAGTCCCAGCTATTCAGGAGGCCTAGGCAGGAGGACTACTTGAGGTCAGGAATTTGAGGCTGCAGTGAGCTATGATGATGCCACTGCACTCTAGCCAGGGTGACAGAATGAGACTCTGTCAGAAAGGAAAGGAAAGAAGGAAAGAAAGGAAGAAAGGAGGAAAGGAAAAGAAAGGAAGAAAGGAAGAAAGGAAGAAAGAGAGAAAGAAAGAAAGAGAGAAAAGAAAGAAAGAAAGAAAGAAAGAAAGAAAGAAAGAAAGAAAGAAAGAAAGAAAGAAAGAAAATGTTATTTCTATGAAAATTGGGTTAAGTGCCTTGGAAAGACTCCATAAATGCAGTTCACTAAAAACAACTGCCATTAAGTCAAGTATGGGCAAGAGGGCGGGATGAGGTTAGGCTGGGGGGTATGGCACAAACACATAATGCCTTTGCATTCAGAGAACTCTGCAAACATCTTTAAGGATCGTGCTAAGGAAATAGAAACTGGAAATTGTAGACAATGTCCCACAGGGTTATGTATGGAAGGTGATATAGAACTTCAGGGCAGACCCACGTTGAGGAAAAGGCCTTACCCCTACATCAAAATATTGGGAAATAAAGGTACATCTATATTTTGAAAGTAAAATAAAAGATTTAAAGAATATACACATGCACATGGTTTTTGAAACATGTTTTATGAATCTCTACTTGGGCCAGTTTTTAAAAAATGGTCCAATTACTACAGATATGAGAGCTTATCCTATAACGGAAAACCCATCCTAAAATTGCTTTAAGCAAAGGAGGCTTCCTCACGTCATTCTGTTCTCCCCCAGCATGGTGCCGTCTGCACCTGAGGAAGCAGAGCGGGAGGGAGGGGCCCTGCCTTGCACTGGCTTTCCCCGGACTCCAAGGACCTGGGTAAAGGTGGCAGGTTGTGAAGGTTGTGTTACCCTGAGCAAGTAGTGAATTGATTGAACAAATAAATAACTATGTTGAGGATAATGCGAGCCAGTTTTCTTACTATCTGAAGAGAGATTTAAAAACACGGGACTAGGGAAGGCTAGAAAGACCCCCGCCCTGCCAAGGGGTTGGAATGGAGTTGGAAGTATCAGATGAACTCCTGGGTTTTTTAATGCACTGACACAGAAAGTTGCAGAAATGGTTACAGATGTATGCATAGGTGCATGTTGAGATATGCGTCCGTTCTCTGGGAGAAGGAGGATGCAATGACACCCTATCACACAACCTTCAGAGTATGACCTCTCAAATGACATGGGAATCAGTGAGTCCACACTGATGCGAATAAATAAATACATACATTATAGAATGGGAAGGAGGGTCTTCCTTGTAAGAGAATGCACCTCATGCGAGTAGAAGGATGGAGAGAAGTAGACACTCACCGTTTGGCAGCCACTGTGCTGGAAGTTTGGTACAAGCAGGAGCATAAGGCTGGTAGGGGCAGTTTGACGAGGAACAGAACATTGGCGTAGCATCAGACTATCTCCCTACAAAATATGAATACCAATCAAATACAGAGGAGAAGTGATGACTTCCTTGTGGAGAAACCAGACAGACACCGGCGTGACCAGGTGATGAAAGGGAACACCACCCAAGGTGGCCTGGGAGGACTCAGAGTGCCCCCTGGGGAGGCACAGAGAAGAGCACAGCCTGGGCAGGAGCAAACGCTGGAGGGCTGGGTTGAGGGGTGAGATCAACTTAGGGAATGAAAGACGTGGGCTCTTTGAAACTTTCCAGGCAAGGGACACAGGTAAAAGCCGTGGAGTTGTTCCAGTTAGAAGGAGACTGAGGACACAGGACAGCTGAATATAACGTGTGATCCTGAATCAGACCCTGGCACCCCACCCTCTCAAAAAGAGAGAGCTGATGGAATTTGAATGAGATCTGTGGATTGGATGGGAGATTTGGATCAGTGTTGATTTCCTGATTGGGAGGAACCATTCTAATACAGGAAACTGTCTTTATGTTAGGGGAGCAACACACTGGAGTATGGGACAGAGAGAGGAAGAAAGAGAGAAACTTGGGGCAGCAAAGGAGTAAAATGTTAACAATTGGGGAATCTGAATGTAGATTATGAAGAAGCTCTTTGTATTAGTCTTTCTGACACTTTCAAAAATACTCAGTTACCAAAAATTTTAAAATAAAATAAAAGAGATTTGTTGGCTGGCAAAAACTAATTCTGGAATCAGACAGGCTTCAGGCATGGCTTGATCAGGGCTCCAGCTCACTTTTTTGCCGCATTCTCAGCTCTGCACTTCTCTGTTGATGTTATCCTCAGGCTGATGTCCTCTTGATCTTAAGGTGGCTGCCAGCAGCAGGGAAAATAGCCCTTCAGACTTCATCAAGGGGAATGAGTTGCATTGATCAGATTGATACAGTCTAGGCCCATCCTGATGCTGGATGTGCATGAGTCCCACCCAAACATACAGTTGTTACATCATAGTGAAGGGTAGCTTCTTAAAGGAAAATATGCATGATTTGGGGAAGAGGGAATTAACCTAGGCATTAGCCAGTAACAGCACAGCACATAGCCATGCAGAGAGTAGAAGGTGCCCAAGGTGAATTCGTGCAGGTTCAGAGGGCGTAAGAAAACAAAATAATTGAAATTATTTTCCAGGAAAATTTAAATTATTCAAGAGAATGAGAAGACAAGCCACAGACTGGGAAATATTTGCAAAAGACATATCTGATAAAAGATTGCTATCTAAAATATACAAAAATGTCTTAAAACTTGACAATAAGAAAATGAACAACCCAATTAAAAAATGGGCAAAAGATCTGAATAGACACCTAACCAAAGATATGCAGATGGAAAATAAGCGTACGAAAAGATGTTCAACATCACATGCCATTAGGGAGTTGCAAATTAAAACAACGAGATACCAAGACGCATCTATTAGAACATTTAAAATCATTGACAACACCAAATGTTGGCAAGGTTATGGAGCAACAGGAACTCTAATTTATTTCTGGTGGAATGCAAAAGTGTACAACCACTTTGGAAGATAGTTTGGCAGTTTCTTATAAAACTAAATATACTCTTACCATATGTCCCAGCAGTCACAGTCCTTGATATTTACCCAAGTGAGTTGAAAACTTATGTCCACACAAAAACTTGCACATGGGTGTTTGTAGCAGGTTTGTTCATAATTGCCAAAACTTGGAAGCAGCCAAGACGTTCTTCGGTAGGTAACTTGATAAATAAACTGTGGTACATCAGACAATGAAATACTATTCAGTGCTAAAAAAAAGAGAAACCAAGCCATGAAAAAACATGGAGGAAACTTAAATGCATATTACTAAGTAAAAAAAGCCAATCTGAAAAGGCTACATACTATATGATTCTAACTATGTGCCATTCTGGAAAAGGCGAAACTATGGAGACAGTAAAAATATCAGTGGTTGCCAGGGGCTGGGAATAGGGAGGCGGGAGGGATGAACAGGTGGTGCACAGAGGACTCTGGAGCAGTGAAACTACTCTATGTGATAGTGCAATAGTGAATACATGCCATTGTGTATTTGTCCAGAGCCACAGAAAGAACAACACCAAGACTGAATCCTAATGTAAACTACAGCCTTAGGGTGATAATGATATGTCAGTGTAGGTTTGATTATGACAAATGTACCACTCTGGTGTGGGCTGCTGGTAACGGGGGAGGTTAGATGTGTAGGGAGGGCAGGGGGTGTATGGGAACTCTGTATACTTTCCACACAATTTTGCTGTGAACCTAAGACTGTCCTAAGAAATAAAGTCTGTTAATATATATCTTTCCAAAAAACAATTAGGAAGATCGTCAAAGATATATACCTCGAAAGACAGCTGGACCAGGAAGTCTTACAGGCAAATTCTATCAAACTTGCAAGGAAGGTACAATCCCTGTATAATATAAACTATTCCATAACTTAACAATGATAAAAATCTCCCTGCCTCTTTTTATAATCCTTACATGCAAAGATCTTAAATTACATGTTAGCATAGTGGATTTGGCTGCTGAATTAAAAGAAAAATATGCATCATGACCAATGTAGTTTTTCTCAGAAATGCAAGGAATACGCAAGATTGATATAAAGGAAACTCTAAAACTACATTGAAAGACGTAAAAGTCCTCAACAAATGGAGAGACATCCAATGTCCAACTGGGTAACAATGTTGTTTCTTCCCAAATCAATGTATAAGTCTATAAATGTAACACTAATCGAAACACCAACAGGATTTTTAGAGAAACTTGACAAGGTTGCTCTTTTAAAGTTCATCTGGATTAGAAAATGTACAAAGATAATAAAATCAACTTTGAAACAGCATGATAATCAGGAGATATATTAACTACCATATATCAAAACACATTTTAAAGTTAAGTAACTAAAATACTGAGGTATTGGTGCAAGAACAGTCAGATCATTCCATGAAACAGAATAAAGTACAAAAATAAACCTGATTATTAAAATATTCATTCATCCAATAAATATTTATTGCATACCTATTGTGTATTAGCACCGTTCCAGGTGCAGGTGATACATTATAAAAATAAACAAAGCAAATAATGTCCTTGCCCTATTGGAACTTACATTCAGACAGATGACGAATGAAGGAACGAGTAACTCTCTAGCACAGCAGGTGATGCTGGGTGCAGCTTGGACTGGGGGGAAGCTGGAAAGGGTGAGAAGGGGTCAGGTCCTGGATATGTTTTGAAGGTAGAGCCAGGACTTTGCTCATTGATTTTGATGCAGAGTGCATGGGAGAAAGGAATCAAGAATGTCGACCAGGTTTGGGGCTTAACCGCCAGGAGAGTAGAGCTTGTATTCACTGAGACGGGGAAGACTTTGGGAGGAGCAGGTGGGGGGAGTGCATTAGTTCGATTTCGGTCCTTCGGTTGGCGATGCCTCCCAGACATCCAACAGGGTGTGTCCAGTGGGTAGTTGGGTACATGGGTCTGGAATTAGGTGAAAGTATTGGGCTAGAGATACTAGCTTGGGTGTCAGTCAGCAAACGCGTGGTATTTAAGCCCGCAGACTGGATGAGAGCACAGAGGGCAGACGGAGAAGAGAAGAGCTGGGCCTTGGGCCCTCCGAGAGTGTGCAGTCGGGAAGACGGGGGTGACGGACGAAGGAGGTTGGGAAGGAGCCGCCAGTGCAGCGGGAGGGAAGCCAGGAAGGCGTGAGTCCCGGGGCAGGGAAGACGGAGGCTCAAGGGGAGGGTGGCCACTCTGTCCCGCACTGCTGAGCAGCCGGAGCGCCTGGATCCAGCACAGCGTTTGTGGCTGGGGAGCGAGCCCCGGCACCTTCTGGAGAGCATGGGACGGAGAGAGGGAGATGGTGTGTGAGGATTCGCTTCCTACCTCACAGTCTACTTTTTTTATTAAGCAAAAAAGAGCACTGAAGCAAATTTGGTAAAATGGTTTATATTTGCTATTAAATCTGAGCATTGGGTTCATGAGTATTAGTTACGTTATTTCTTTCATTTTTCTATGTGTTCAAAATGTTGTATAAAAAAGAGAAAAACAGCCACGTACGAGTAAATATTTGAAACATATATACATAAAATACTTTTAGGATGAAGCCCAAGAAACTGGCCAACGGCTGTCCTCGGCAGGGCTGGACGCCTTGTGGATTTCCTGGGCCCCGGGCAGCTTTGCCTCCACCACGGAAATGCTAAAAATTATACTTTATAACTGCCTTGGTATAAAGACAGATGTGGCCCAGGCTGGATCCATAACTATATGTCCACTATGATTTTATTCATTTTGCCTTCTGATTTAAAAGAATTTAAAACGAAGCCATTTCGGGGGCCCTGGAAGTGTGTGAACACACATGCCATACCTGCGTGGCCTGTGGCTCGTCGCCCTGGGTGTCCGCAACCAACCGCGGGCGGGGGGGCTTGCTTTGTAGTCTACATCTTTTGTTATATTTACATTTTTAAAATCAAATACATTGATCCCTTTCTAAAAGGAGGCAAACCTGCAGATGAGCAAGTAAGAAATAATTAACCCGACAGAAGATCGTGCAAGGATAGAAAGAGAGAAGTCGCAGCCGAGTAAATGCAAACGCCCGGGAGCCGAGAAAAGACGGTCAGCTGCAGGGTAGCCCCGACGCGCAAATCATGTCCCGAAGTCTTGGGTCCTAACCAGGGAAAGTGAAAAACGCCGCTGCCGTGGGGCGTGGACACGGGCTCCTCACAACGTGGCGGCGGGGTGGGGTGGCGGTGTAGTCTTGCAGGGGAGCCGTTCATCCGTGTTCATCTGCACGCATAATGCAAACCCCCTTTAGCCGGCGCTTTTATTTCAAGATAACATATAAAAATGCTCTCCCATACACAAAACGGTGCATGCACAGATATATGCACGCAGCATCATTTGTTTGAGTGAAAATTAGAAATAACCAAAATGTCCGTAAGCAGGAGAATTGATAAATTACGGTGTATACATCCGGCAAAAAATGCTAATTAGTCATTAAACTAATGAGGTAGGTTGACGTGCTGCAACTCAGGAAGTCTAGCATACTGTTACATGGAAGAATGCAGTTGCGGAGCGTGTGCCAGCACGACCCTGCCTGTCTCAGGTGTGAGTGTAGGCGGAAGCACCTGGAAGGATCACGCTCAACTCTGGATGATGCTCGTCTCTGGAGGGAGACTGAGGTGAAGGTCGGGTGGGATGGAGATTTTTACTCTATATTGTATATGCTTCCACAATACTGGACTTTTTTACAAAGGAAACATGTTCATATAATACTTACAGCATTTTCAGACTGTTAAAAAACTAAACAGGTAGTTGCCCGGTGAGGCCGAGATAGTTCCTGCTGACCAGACCAAGGGCCCTGAGGCTGGGAGGAGCCAGTTCACGAGGCCTGGGAACGGCTGCAGTTTGGGATTATGGAGCTTCAGGGGTTCCGAGCTGGAAAGTTCCTGGGGTTCTCTGAGCAGAGATCCAGCCCAGATACGTGGGCCCCTTCCGCTGTGGCCAGGCCTGCGCCAGGCAGTGTCACAGACACAGGATGGTGAGAGGGGGGTGTTCTCATTCCTGCTGTGTGGACCAAGGCCCTAAGGCTCGGGGAGCTCACCCAGCAGGAAGCGGCAATGTGGGCTTGGAGCCCAGGTACCCGGCCGGGAGCAGGGAAGGGCTGCAAACCCTTCCAGGACGCTGGCCTCTGCGCTGAAGGGGCTTTCAGGAGAGGCCTCGCCTAGCTCCAGGGCAAACAGACTCAGGCTGAAGGACAAAAGGGGAAAGGTCACAGAGAGCCACTGGCTAGGCTGGTCTCACAGCTCTAGGAATGCAGCCCAAGTCCTGCCCGGATCCCCCAAGGCACAGTCTATGCCTCGGATCCCTCCTGCTTGGGATTCTGCCCTGTGGAGGCAGCTGGGACATCCCTAAACATCACCCCCTGATGGCTGCTGGGGTGCCCTCAGCCACGCTGGCACCTGCACCTGGGCCCCTCTTCAGTCACTGCTCCCCCTACGGCTCTGCCACGGACACCCCCACCTCCATTAGTCAGCCTCTGTGTGGTCTCTGCACCAGCTGGTGTCCCTGCCATGGGCCTGCTGGTCTGGGGCAGAGGCTGTGGCTGCCCAGGCCTGAGCCTGCTCTGTCACTTAGCAGCTGGCCCAGTTCCCTCATCACTAAGATGGAGTCAGTAGTAGCTGCCTCAAAGGCTGGAGTGGGGTTGAGCAGGTTGGCATTTTCAGAGAGAACGTTCAGAATGGGGCCTGCCATGCCCTGGTGCTTGATGGACCTGCACCGACAGAATGGGGTTGGGCAGGGACACCCCAGCCATGCTCCCTGAAGCTGTGGCACATGGCTCGTCTGCACAGTGAGGCCCCTCCGGGTGGTGGAGGACAGGGAGCCAGGCCGGTCATCCTCAGGCGGCCTGCAAAGGAGGGCAGGACCTCTGCCCAGCTGGGGTGCAGACACGTGTGCCGTGGGCAGCCACCTCCCGGGCAACGTTCTCATCCTCCAGGCAGGCTAGAGGAGCCGACGTAAAAGTGGGTGTGGACAGAAGCCCCTTTGGAGGGGACAGTCTCACAGCGGCCTGAGTGTAACCCTGGTTCATCCTCTTGTCGGTGTGGCTTAGGCAGTGGGGCAGGGACCTCCAGGACCCCTCCTCTGAGGCGCCTAATCCCGCAGGCCCAAGGTCAGCCAGCACTGGGGCTACTGAACGTCATGGGAAGGGCCTGAGAGGAAGGGGCCTGGTCACCCAGGACGGTGACATCACAAACGCACATTGGCTTTCCTGCCTGGGACCCCTCTGATGAGCTCGGCTGGCCCTTTTTCTGGCCTTCTTTAGATTACAACCTTGAGCTGCCTTAAAGGTTGAGCCAAGGCCCTAGGGCAGAGTCTAGGATTCCTCTCTCTCCCTCTCTCTCTCTGTCTCTCTGAGAGAAATTGGGAGATGAATGCTTGAAAACTGAGTGCAGGACACTACACAAAGTGAGGACGAATGCTTTTAACCAGCTAGGAATACTTCACCCCAAACTGGCAAGTTGCAAGTGGTACTTCGTGATGTTTCAACGTCTGCATTAACCTCTGGTGCGTTCTCTGGTGCCTCCCCCTATCTGTCCTTCACCTGGTCACAGGCCCCCAGCCCCCAGGTGGGCTCCCTACCACCATCTCAGCCTGCCCCGGATGCTCTTGCCCCATGTCCGGGGGCTGTCTCTGTCCCTGCCCTGCTCACTCCTCCCCCGGCTGAGAACGACAGGACCCCAACACCCAGGCCAGGGACCTCTTGGCTACACCACGAGACCTCTTCCTCACCTTTACAAATGCTTTCCATATTTATGGGTGAAACAATAGGATATTTGGGGTTGACTTTAAAATATTCCAGCAAAACTCAAAAAGGTTGATGGGAAGAGGAACAGGCTAAACAGACTATTGGTAAATGTTGCTGGTGCTGGTGACAGGTACATGGGTTCCTTATGTGGTTCACTCTACCCTTGGGTGTATTTTAAATTTTTCGTAATAAAACATTATGATGCTTTTGAATCATCTTTAATGACGGATGGAAACACGCATGATAAAATAGTAAGAAAGCAAGATGTGGAGCTGTGTAACTTCCAACGTGTGTGCGTGCAGCATTCATGCGTGTGCGTGTGTCTGCCTAGGGCTGTGGAAAGATCCCAAATGAGTGATGTGTTAATTCAACACATCTCTGGATGATGAATTGTTTATTTTTGTTTCCTTCTTTTGCTTGTCTGTATTTTCCAAAGTTTCTAAAACGAGTATGTGTTACCTTTCTAATCAGAAAAACAGCTGCTATTAAAGTGTTTAAAGTATAACTTTGCTAAACTGAGCCGCTGGGCAGGAGATGCTGGGAGCCAGGCACAAGGAGGGGCGGCGCGGCTGGGTCCCTGCCGCTGCTTGGCTGGGCCTCGCGGGCACGCCTGGTCCCCGGGAGCGGAGGGGGCACAGGCGGCTACCCCCGGGCCTTTAGGCCTCTCAGGTTGCTCTCCCGCCGGTGGGTGCCAGTCCCAGGAGGCCCAGCCATCACACATGCCACCTGGCCTGGCCCTGCCTCAGGGCTGGGTGCCAGGGGAGGTGAGCCAGGTGTCAGAGCCACAGCCTGTGTCTGGGGGAGGGTGGCAGAGAGGCACGTCGTCCCCCTTCTCGGGGCTGGGATCTGGTTTCCTCAATCGACCCCAGCGTGGAGGGCAGCAGGGCAGGGGAGTGTGGCAGGTGGTGCCAACCAGGCCTTGCCAGTGTGGCACCACGCCCCTGCCCTGGCTTGGAGGACAGACACAGGGACTGCCGTGTCACTGAGGACCTACCATGTGCAGGCACATCCCACAACCTGGAGAGGCTGGGATTGCTGTGCCCATTTCACAGACGAGAGAGTGGAGGCTAAGAGCGCTGCTCAACTGATTTGTAAATGGGACCGCACAGTAGGCACTCTCAGGGCCTGGATCTTTCCCTGGGCACTCTCACTCTGCGACCCATCCATGCAGGAGGGTGCAGCAGCAGCGGATCTTACCAGTCCACACTGAGAGGAGGCAGAGCAGTAGCCGCCTGGGACAGGGAGGGCGTGTGGGGACGGTGGAAGGGATGACAAAGGCCATGCTGGTTACCGTGAGTGTGATGATGGTTCTATGAGGTATATATATGTTAAAAACAAAATCATACACTTTAAGTCTATGCAGCTTATGGTATGTCAATTATATCCCCATAGAGCAATTTAAAGAAAAAAGAATCCCCCCATCCAAAATGTTCGAAAGCCTCAATACCTTCTCCCCGGGAGCCCGTCCCAAGGTTGTAGCAGTGATGGAGCGCCTTGCAGGCGTCTGGCCCCC
>RJWJ010023970.1:0-15184 GCA_004363605.1 Indri indri
AGAGTCTCACTCTCTTGCCAGGGGCGAGTGCCGTGGCATCAGCCTAGCTCACAGCAACCTCAAACTCCTGGGCTGAGCAATCCTACTGTCTCAGCCTCCCAAGTAGCTGGGACTACAGGCATGCGCCACCATGCCCGGCTAATTTTTTCTATATATATTTTTAGCTGTCCAATTAATTTCTTTCTATTTTTGGTAGAGATGGGGTCTCGCTCTTGCTCAGGCTGGTCTTGAACTCCTGAGCTCAGGACGATCCGCCCGCCTCGGCCTCCCAGAGTGCTAGGATTACAGGCATGAGCCACTGCGCCCGGCCTAATTATGATTCTTTAATGAGAGTGATGGTGGGGGTGGGAGAGATCAGAAAGAATCCATCCAGTTACTCTTTCCCTTGCAGAACACTATTCTGAAGTTGTAGAATGTTACAACTCTCTTAGGAAGTTGCCCAGGGGCTATGTGAACAGGTTGCAAGGTTTTGACTCTATATAAGAATTTTCAAGTTAACAATCCTGGCCACTAGCAAACTTACCGTTTAGCTCCAGTGAATGGTGGGCTCCTGGCAATCTTGAGAACTACTTTTTGGGGAAAAGTGAATAATTCTATATGAAAGCCCACCTGACATTCCAACTCAGGGTTTGCACATTAATAGATTCTCCTAGAAAGGCTGACCATCAGTCATTTGTATGGTGGCCTGCTCACAGGAAGAGACCTGCATCATTTGTCCCCATAAAAAACAAGGTGTTTAAGAGTATAGGCAGAGACGTTAGACAATTTGGAATCAAATTCTGACTCCTATTGCTGTGATTTTGGGTAAATAAATAGCCTCTTTGAGCCTCAGTTTTCTTATTGGTAGAAAGTGAATAGTAATACCTACCTCACAGGAATGTTAGAGGATTAAATTAAATTAAGAATGCAGAGTGCTTAGTATGGTGCCTGGCACACAGTGCATAATAAATAGTTGTTTATTATTAAGTGCCAGAGCCAACAAAACTATGGATTAATTAGCAGTTAGCAAGTGAAATTCTCTGTCTGTATCTTGACAGGGTAACTGCAGGGTATAAAATTAAGGGTGAGGGGAAGTAAGTAGGAAGCAGAGGTAGCAAATTCGATGTCCGGTCTTCTAAGTTTAAATTCTAGACCACCAGTTTGGCCAAGCCTCCTGCCTCTGATGCTCTGCCACCAGAATGAGAAAACCTGGATAAGCAGATGACATCAGGACACTTCCCTATCTATCATCCCATAGAGTAGTGGTCCCCAACCTTTTTGGTACCAGGGACCAGTGTCATGGAAGACCATTTTTCCACAGATGGGGGTGGGGTGGGGGATGGGGAGGACGGGAAGAGGGAGGCAGAGCTCAGGCAGTGATGTGCAGCCCAGTTCCTAACAGGCCACAGACAGGTACCAGGCTGCAGCCTGGGGTTGGGGACCACAGCATAGCATAGAGGACTCTGGACTATAAAGGATTTAATTAGAAATTAGCAAGTGGAAATCCTCTCTAGCAAGTGAAATCTTCCTAGCCTACAAAGAATTGAGACGTGGGCCTCTTTGGATTGGTATCAAGTCTTGTTCACCAGTGTTTAAGAAGCTGACTGGGTAGAAAAACCCCAGGCTGGGTGTTCAGTTTCTTCATGGTAAGGGAGTCAGTCCATTTAGTAAGGGCAGGTAGAATTGGAGCAGCCAGGAGAGACTTACTCTTGGCCTGGAAGAAGTGAAATTTGTGGGTTTCCTGAAGGGTATGTTTTTCTGAACGAGAGTAGAGAAGAGCTCATCTTTAACTGAAGACAAGAATAGCCTCATGGCATAATGCTGGCACCCAGCTGGGAGGGGGGGCAGAAGAGGGTTGGTATTGGGCTATTGGGTGCTTCTAAGTTCATCGGGGGCCCTTTGTACAAATCTTACCAGGAAGCTGGATAATAAAACAGAACTTCTTTGATGGAATTACAAAGAGGACAGAGAGTGTCCAATAGAGGCCTACATAAGATTGTCTAACTTGTGCATATCTTTGTGCTTTTATTCTTTCTCAGTCACCTCTTCCTCCACCCCTATACAACTTTTGCTTCAGCACCTACCTACACTTAATTTCCTTCACACATGATGGAAAACAAATGGCTAGGAAGTGGCTAAGAAAAGAAGTGGCCCTTCTAACCCTCTACTCAATATTCCCCTTACTTGTTTCTTCAGTTGTGTCCCTTTTTTTGTTCTGAAAGGAATTTTGATATCCCAATAGATATAAGTTGAAGAAGGCCATCTCAGCTCCTCTGTGACCTCTTCTGGAATGTCCAGGCTGAAGGACTGGACTCTGTGTTCAGTAACCATGGTAATGTCCTGAAGAGTTACCATGACTGACACTGCCTTTGTCTAATGAGGCATAGGATTTATGGGGTCACAGTGGAGCTGGAGTGGGCTAAATTACTTCAGGAAAATGCAGGCATCAGTTGTCAGTACCCCCTTTTTTTGACCGAGTCTTATAATGTAAGCTTCAGAAGGCAGTGAGCAGAAAGAGCACTGACCCAGGCTCAAATCTTAGTTTTGCCATATAGTAGGTATCTAACTTCGAATAGATTAATTAAGCCTCAGTTTTTAATTTTTTTCCTTAGCCTAGTGTTCAGCACATAATGGAACCTTAACAAACAGTGTTTAAACCTGTAAAGTGGTGGCTCATGCCTGTAGCACTGTGGGAGGTGGAGGCATGAGGATGGCTTCACCCCAGGAGTTCGAGATTGCGGTGAGCTATAATCATGCCACTGCACTCTAGCCTGGGAGAGAGAGACCCTGTCTCTAAAAACAAAAAACAAACAACCAACAAAAAAAAGGGATACTTCCAATGAGTCTTTAAGTTATTTCAGCAGTGGTGTGCCAATCCATACCGACTTTGGAGAACTTGTTAAATTTTCATAAATTTTGTGAGTTGGTTGTTAAGCCATTATTAAAAATTAAATTATTCAAACTTTTAATTAAGTCATATTAAAAATAAAGGTAGTAAATACTAAAAACTCATCTCTTTCTAATTATTTTACTACATTTTACTATTATCTATGCTCATGAGTTTATTTAATTTCATTGTAACTGAATATTCCACCTTGTTTTTTTTCATTCCTTTTCTTTCTGCTTACCAGTTCGGGAAGTTTCCATTGACATAGTTTCAGGCTCACTGATTTTTTCCTAAGTCATGTCCAGTCTACTGATGAGTCCACCAAAGGCATTCTTCATTTCTGTTGCAGTGTTTTTGATTTCTGGCATCTCCTTTTGATTCTTTCTTAGAGTTTTTGTCTCTCTGCTTGCATTACCCTTTGTCTTTGAATGTTGTCCATTTTTTCCATTAAGAGTCCTTAACATATTAATCATGATTACTTTAAATTCTCAGTCTGATAATTCCAAAATTTCTGCCATATGTGAGTCTGGTTGATGCTTGCTTTGTCTCTTTAGATTGTAATTTTCACCTTGTAGCATGCCTTGTAACTTTTCTGTCAAAAGTTGGACATGATGTATTGGGTAAAAGCCAGGTTTTGTGTTTATACGGCTAGGAGTTAGGCTGTGTTTACTTTTTCTATAGCTGTTAAGTATCAGAGGCTAAAATTTCCTCCAGTTGTCCTTGTTTTTGTCATCCTTGCTATCTTTGAGTTTCGTTAGAGAGTCTTTCTTTTATATATGTATGTATCTTTCTATCTATCTATTTATTTAGTTAATAAGAAAGAGTCTTGGCCGGGCGTGGTGGCTCACGCCTGTAATCCTAGCACTCTGGGAGGCTGAGGCGGGCGGATCGTTCTGAGCTCGAGTTCAAGACCAGCCTGAGCAAGAACGAGACCCCGTCTCTACCAAAAATAGAAAGAAATTAATTGGACAGCTAAAAATACATATATAGAAAAAAAAAAAAAAACTAGCCAGGCATGCTGGCACACGCCTGTAGTACCAGCTACTCGGGAGGCTGAGACAGTAGGATTGCTCGAGCCCAGGAGTTTGAGGTTGCTGTGAGCTAAGCTGACGCCACGGCGCTCGCCCCAGGCAAGAGTGAGACTCTGTCTCAAAAAAAAAAAAAAAAAAAAAAAAAGAAAGAGTCTTGTTCTGCCACCTAGGCTGGAGTGCAGTGGTGCTACCATAGCTAACTGCAGCCAAGACTTTTTTTGAGACAGAGTCTCTGTCGCTTCAGGTAGAGTGCGGTGGTGGCGTCATCATAGCTCACTGCAACCTCAAACTCCTGGCCTCAAGTGATCCTCCTGCCTCAGCTTCCCGAATATCTGGGACTACAGGTGTGAGCCACAACACCTGGTTTATTTTTCTATTTTTAGAGAGATGGGATTTTGTTCTTGCTCAGGATGGTCTGAAACTCCTGAGCTGAAGCAATCCTCCCACCTCAGCTTCTCAGTGCTAGGATTACAGGCGTGAGCCACCGCACCGGCTGCAAGACTTTCTTAAACAGGGTCTGAGCCTTGCAGTTTTTTCATTTGTAATCCCGTTATTATATAGGAACTCCACTAATGTAGTGGTGAGACTGGGCGGGGTGGGGGGCATTCTATAATTCTGTTATTAGGTCTCTACATTTTATTGAGCTTATGTCCCTGGGCTGTGACCTTCACAAGGGTCTCGTCCATTTTCCCCCTTACGTAAAACAGGAGGACTAATGGAGGCTGCAGTGGGGTACTTCCCTTCTCCCAGATGGGTTAGACTCTGTTAAATAGTTTCACTTAAGAGTAGGCCTTTGTTAGGCCTGGGTGTATTTCAAAATCACTACTTTTTCTCTCTCCCTGCTGGAAGCACGAGGGGATTTTTTTTTTTTCAGTTTTCATCGTAAGAATTCAATGGGGCTCCTGGATGTAAAACTCACAAAAATGTTGGGGTCCCCTTAACACTAGGCCCCTGGGAGTTTTTTAAATCTCTCAAGCTAGTCTATGTTCAGTCTCCAGCAAGTAGTCAATTGCCCTATGGTATTCCTGTCAGCTGTTGGTTCCAACAGCAGTTTTTACTCCCAGTAAGTTTCTGTCCCACCTGTTCTAAGTCCATCTGTTTCTCTAGTTTTGGGGGCAGAGGTTTGCTCCGTGATCTCAATTCTCTGATGGGTCTAAGAAGGGTTGTTCAGTTTCAATTTGTTTAGTTTTTTTCTTGTTGTGAGGATGGAAGTGATGACTTCCAAGTTCTCTATCTGTCAGACTAGAAACTGATGTCCCCATCTAGTCTATCTGTCTGGAGAAAATACTGTATGATGGTGGGTGCATCTCTTTCCAATTTGATGATCAGTGATGTCATACAGAAATTGGCAAATATTACAACGCTTGATTTATTCATTTTGTTGATTGTCTTGACGTAAGAAAATGATAGAGAAAAACGTTAATAATTCAGATAAAGTTGAAAAGTGTACCATATCTATAGCCATTAAATTATCAATAACTGGCCGGGTAATCCTAGCACTCTGGGAGGCCGAGGCGGGAGGATTGCTTGAGCTCAGGAGTTTGAGACCAGCCTGAGCAAGAGCGAGACCCCGTCTCTACTATAAATAGAAAGAAATTACCCAAACAACGAAAAATTGAAAAAAAAATTAGCCGGGCACGGTGGTGCGTGCCTGTAGTCCCAGCTACCTGAGAGGCTGAGGCAGGAGGATCGCTTGAGCCCAGGAGTTTGAGGTTGCTGTGAGCTAGGCTGATGCCACGGCACTCTAGCCCAGGCAACAGAGTGAGACTCTGTCTCAAAAAAAAAAAAAAAAAAAAAAAAATTACATGAGATATTCAACACTTTATTATAAAATAGGCTTTTTATTAGATAATTTTGCCCAACTGTAGGCTAACGTAAGTGTTCTGAGCATGTTTAAGGTAGGCTAGGCTAAGCTATGTTTGGTATGTTGGGTTTATTAAATACATTTTCAACTTATGGTATTTTCAACTTATGATGGGTTTTTTGGGACGTAACCTCATCGTGAGTCAAGAATAATCTATATTTGTTTGTCAATTGCAGCCACAGATTGGGTCCCGATTCAAGAATTTGGCAAAATCAAAGAAAACAGTCTGTGACAATCAGTTTGCTATAGGAAATTTACAATAAAGAAGACTGTATATTTTATTTTTTATAAATTGTGTGCTATACATCCTTTATATCAGTAAATTTTACAATGAACTTTTGTACATATGTATACACATAAAATATTTTTACTTGATAGTTACCAGCACCCACACACACCATGGCTGATTTCAAGCTATCAAAGTGACATCACTGAACATGGAGTTGGGGAGTGTTGCAAAGAGCACACCATCTTTTCACATTTTAATATGAAGATTATATGAATGTTGGGGAAAAATTGTTTTAACAATAGAAATGGTAATGTTTGGCATGACTACAACATGACATTTATAAGCACAGTGTAAAGTAAGATAAAACCATGAAATACGGTGTAATGCTATAAAGGAAGCGTAGACCTATAGGTGTGATTTACAGGAAACGAAATCCCATTTACATTTTTTAAAAAAGAAAAAAGTGTTGGGTGTGGTGGCTCACATCTGTAATCCCAGCACTTTGGGAGGCTGAGGTGTGAGGATAGCGTGAGGCCAGGAGTTTGAAACCTGCCTGGGCAACATAGTGTGACCCTGTCTCTACAAAAAGTAAAAAAATTAGTGTGGTGGCACGCACCTGTAGCCCCAGCTAAGGTGGGAGGATTGCTTGAGCCCAGGATTTTGAGGTTATAGTGAGCTACGACTGGGCCACTGCACTCCAGCCTGGGTGACAGAGAGAGACCCTGTCTTTAAAAAAAAAAAAAAAAAAAGGAAAATTCCTTTGGCTTAAGATTTTGACAATTGTTCTTTAAGGGCAATGTATCTGAAGGCTAATGTTATTTCAACAATAAATGTGTATTGAACAGCTACTACATAGTGTAGGTGGTGTTCTATTAAATGGATGCAGAGATGACATTCAAGATCACACAACTAGTTAAAAGAATAGCTGGGATTTTTGAGGACATTATACTAAGTGAAATAAGCCAGTCACAAAAAGACAAATACTGTATGATTCCACTTATAAGAGGTATCTAAGGTAGTCAAAGTCAAAGAAACAGAAGGTAGAATGATGGCTGTCAGGAGCTGGAAAGAGGGGCAAATGGAGAGTTTTTCAATGGGCATAAAGTTTCAATATTGCAAGATGAAAAAATTCTAAAGCTCTGTCACACAATGATGAGAATATAGTTGACACTACTGAACTGTACACTTACAAATTGTTAAAATGGTTGGAAAAAAAGGAATAGCTGGGCTTTGAATCTAGGCCTGACTCAAAAACTCATATATTTAGCAATTATTAATATGTTACCACTGCTTCCTAACTGTCAAATAATTACATCTTCAAACAAAAAATATTTTCTTTCTCTGATTTACACAGGACCCCCCTCTTCTATACGGCAGGGTAGCAAACCATGATTAGTAGCTGCATTGCCTGAAGCCTGACAGAGATGAGAACTTTTTCCTGGAAGAGTGGCATACTAAGCCAAGATAGAAAATTCAATAGGTATGGAGTCATCAGTCCAAGAGATTAAGTGGAGAAACAAACACAGGTCAGAGCATTAGGCAAAAGGGATTTGGAAGAAATAATTTTGGCTATTTAGAAGACAGCATACATGACTATATAACTGAAAAAGTGCTTATTCTACTAAAAAAAGAATCTATTAAAAAAGTACATATTCTATTGAAAGAAAAAAAGTCCATGATGAAAGTAGTTTGAAATCATAAGCTCTTTTACCTTACAAACAGAAGTAAGTCATTTAAATCTTCCTGAACCTCATTTCTCCAGGGTATAATGGAGCTAATACTCACTGTAGGCCATACATGGCAGAGGAGGGCCTGAAATATTAATAGGAAATACTTCTGAGAATGAATTAGGATCAAACATACTGAGTAAAAGCAGCCAGATCTGGAAATGACAAAACCCAAAATATTATAAAAGATAAAGGATTCTAACATTATTCAAATTTATCTAAAATTATCCAAATTTAATCAAGGTAAATTGAGTATGGCTCCAGAAAAGCAGGCATACAGTTTGCTAGGATGGAAAGAACAATGGAATTAGACTTGATTTTTAAATCTACACTTAGGGCTGGGCCTATCCTTGCACTTTGGGAGGCCAAGAGGGCAAGCCTGCTTGAGTCCAGGAGTTTGAGAGCAGATGTCTCTACAAAAAATAAAAAAATTAGCTGAGATAGGAGGATGACTTGAGCCCAGCAATTTGAGGTTGCAGTGAGCCACAGTGATGCCACTGCACTCTAGCCTGGGCAGCAGAGCAAGACCACGTCTCAAAAACAAAAACGAACAAACCAAAAAAAAATTGCACTATTAGCATTATTAGCAATGTAGTGTAGGGTGAACTACCTGATTTCTCTGAGCCCCAATTTCTGTATTGTAGGGTGTTTCGAGCATTTTACAAAGATTTATCTACTATTTACTAGGGCCAGGGCTGTACTAGGTAGGTGCTAGGGATACAAAAATGAAGGCCTTGTTCTTGCCTGCAATTTCAATACAATGTAACAAATACTATGATAACAACAAGATCTACTGGATATTTTCTAAGTACCAGTTACTATTATAAATGCTTGTAACTCATAAAATATTCACTCCCTTTCACAAACTAAAACATAAGCGTTATCATCTACATTTTACAGAAGAGGCACAGAGAGGTTAAGTATCTTGTCCAGGACCAAACAGCTATCAGACTTTGGAGCAGGAATTTATAAATTTGTGCATGTGGCGGGTAGTGGTAGCTTTTTACACTTAAGGGACAGTTTTAGTTCACCCATTGGCAAACAGGGATTAAAATATTATCTCTTGGAGTTGTGCCGATTCAATGAAATAGTATTAATATATTTAAGAGTCGGCATTGCCCCTGGGACATGTAAGCTCTAAATTAGTGCTGTTAATTTCATTTTATTCCTTTAAGTTGCATCACTGTGGCGAATCGTAGGAATGTTTCCATGGCTTTGGCTACATACTGTGAAGTGGCTCTTCAAATGGGCTGTAGTACTTTACACTGCTATCAACGACGTCAGAGGCTCCTAGTTGCTTCAAGTTTCGATATACAATAGGGCCACTTTCTTTAATTTTTTTTCAGTTTCTGATAGTCCCACCGGTTTTCTCTTTCAAGGTCTTCACCTGCCCCATTTTCCTTCGCCGACTCCGCCACAAACGACATTCTCCGAGACGCAGCCGAGCGGCGCGTGGGAAGGAAGCACGCCTCAAACCGCCGCAACTGAGGACTCACTGCCTAGCTCAGGGCGCGCTCAGCCCAGTTCTCGCGGGAAAAGACGTGGTTTTTTTAAACGCAAACTTCTACTCCCATCCCCAACTTCCCAAGGTGTCACGTGACGCGCCTGCGTCCTCGCCTCAAGGTCCTTCCTGGTCGTATACTAGCTGTCACAGGGTGTTCCGAGGTCCATTACGGAAGTAGGCCCATTGACTTTCGCTTCCTTGACGGAAGCGTCACAATCTGGCTGTCGATTCTTAGCGGAAGTTCGTCACGTCGCAGTTGCCTCCGCACAGCGGATGTGTCGCCGCTTAGGTGACGCTAGGAAGTGCTTGCAGCCTCCGTCGCTGCCTTCTGGTTGAAGCACTATGGAGGGAGAGAGGAAGAACAACAACAAACGGTGGTATTTTACTCGTGAACAGCTGGAAAATAGCCCATCCCGTCGTTTTGGCCTGGACCCAGATAAAGAACTTTCTTATCGCCAGCAGGCGGCCAATCTACTCCAGGACATGGGGCAACGTCTTAACGTGTATCCTTGCGGCCTAGGCTTTTGGCCTTCGAGTCGGTTCCGCCATGCTCCGCGTCCAGGGCTTCAACTCTGGTGGGAACCAAAGCGGGGAAGAAGGTGGGCAGGAGGAGCTGGAGGTCTAGGTGGGAGAGCCCACGGTGGGGCGGGCTGAAACTCTGTTGGCGCAGTGGCAGCGAGGCGGAGTTAATTTCCCGCTCGCTCACCCGTGCCACCAACCTTGCTGGGAATTCGTATCCTTCCCAGCTTTGTGTTTTAACTAGCTCTTCCTAGTTCCTCTTCAGTGTGTTCTGACGTGCTCTGGTGACTTTAAGATTCTTCTTTTCCGCTGTGCTTCAGTGGTCTAGCAGAGGTTTCACTGTTGACGGCTCTCTCTCAAACTTAGTGTGTAAAGAGTTTCGAGAAATTCAATACCTGAAGGCCTAGAATTAATGCCCCAGGTTTGGTTCAAAATCCGTTCTTCCCACTTGCTAGCTGTCAAATTCTTGGTCTTCTCATCTGTAAACATGGGATGATACCTCTTGCATTTGATTCTGTCCCTACCACAATGCTTGGCATTTAAACGTTCGAATAGTAGTATCTGCTGTTAGAGTTTTATAGAATTTCAGAGGAAGGAAAGATGTCGGTTTATGTTTTTAGGGATGTAGACTCATGGAATCGAATGTTTTAAATCTTTTACAAAATAATTGGGTTCTTACGTTACTTAGAGCGCTGGTGTATATTCGTTTTCTTCATATTTCAAAGATGTGCTAAGTTAGTGATGTCCCCCCCAAATATTTTTGTTTGTCATAAAATACACTCATTTTGTGGTGGAGAAAACTGATATGGTTTTAAAGTTTTTTCACTCCGTGCATGAAAACTTTTTCTTGGGTGCAGCTTCCATTTAAATGTGTTGCTGTTTGTATCTTAAGATTGTGTTCATCTCAAAGTAAGTATCCTTTTTATTGTCATTTTGCTTCCTGTTGGTATCCAGTTTGTTTCCTAAGCATCCAGTCAGTACAGAGTTAAACTTTTTTGTTTGAAATTCTGTTTCAGTGTATCCTTAAAACGCTTTCCCTTTTGTATGTGTGTTGTCATTAAGGTTGTTGCCATCATGGGACTGCATCATTTCTAGACCCCATATTGTCAGTTGAGGTCTTTAGAATTAAGATATTTAAACGTTTTTATTTCATTTAATTAATATCAGGTCATTTGAAAGTATTTGTGGTCCCAGGGATCACCATGTGAGAAGTCTTGGTTGCCAGAGAGAAGTAGAACTGAAAAGTTAATTGCTGCAGTTCAGAAGGGGAGGGAGCTAGTGCAGACATACCTAGAGGCCAGGTCAGGAAGGGCCTGGTAAATCATGTTTAAGAGATATCCTGAGCTAACAGATCACCATTGCAGCATTTTCAGAAGGCAAGTGACAGAAATGTTTAAGATCTTACTTTTTTTTTTTTATATAGTTTGTCTTGATCCACATATCCTGAGAATTTGTTTATTCATTCAGTAAATTTATATTAAATACCTGTTATGTGGAAGACATTGTGCTAAATGTCAGTTGGTGATTAATAATTTGGTGAAAGAAAACAGACCTCTTTGGAGAGGCAGAGGTAAGTATGATTTCATTTAGTAGCATCTACTGTGTTTGATCATTTGGTGGTCTTTTGGGGAGGAGTTAGAGGTTACATTTTTGGAAATTATACTGCCTGCCTGCTTGTTTTTGGACCTTAACTTGAACACTTCAGCTCACAATTGACTATCAACACTGCTATAGTGTACATGCATCGATTCTACATGATTCAGTCCTTCACACAATTCCATCGAAATGTAAGTATTATTATTATTGTTATTTATTATTTTTTAGAGACAGGGTCTTTCTCTGTCTCCCAGGTTGTAGTACAGTGGTGCGATCACAGCTCACTTCAACCTTGAACTCCTGGGCTCAAGAGATCCTCTTACCCCAGCCTTCCAAGTAGCTGGGACTATAGGCGTGAGCCACTGCGCCTGGCCAAGTTTAATTTTTTTATATGGTGTAATCCTTTTGTGATAGATTCTAACTACGTATTTCATTTATGGCTGGTCTTTGCTACTGCACTGGGATTTGAACTTTAAATTTAGGGTTGATCACTTTGCTTATGCGTCATGCTGCTGTTCTGAATCCAGTCTTCCAGTTTTCCTGTGAAGTGGCTAGTAGTCTGGTAGATTTAGACATCCTTAGAGTAGGTGGATTGGATTCTCTAATAAAGAAGTAGATTATTGAACACTTAAAGTTAACATTTTTGGGTTGGTAGAGTAGCATTAAAGGGGAAATCATGCTTAATTTATTCAAAGTGGTAAATAATAATATGGTCACAGGAAAGGAATATAAGTTATTTAGATTTTCCAAAAGCCTTTGATAAAATTCCAATCAATGGTTGGAGGAGAAGGTACATTATATAATAATGACTGGGGAAGTGACTTTTAAGAATAGGAAAAAAAAATAATAGTAATAAAGGGATTTTTTTCTGGACAGAATTATAAATAGTGATAGTTTCAGTTTTGCTACCTCAAATGGCCTTATTTCACATGATTGTATATGTATAGTGATATCCCAGTTCTAGGAAAGGCTATATTTATTTAGTAAAATCCCAAGATAATAGGGATAAACTTGGAGAATGCTTCATATGGATTTATGAGTAAGATATTTCATTATGGGGTTTTTGAGGGGGGTGATATGGTCTTATTTATTAACTCAAAAAATCTTATTTTTGGCTGGACTCAGAAGTAGACGCTCTCAGAGAGGATAGCCTACGTCTCTTGGCAGTCTGTTCCTGGCGCTTTTCTTTGGCCTCCTTCATTCTCTTGGCCAAAAGTTCAGCATATTCTGCAGCCTCTTCCTTATTTTTCATTGTATGCTGTTTCTTCAGAGCAATACGCCGTTGTTTCTGTTGCGGGACACATGGAGTTACAAGTCGCTGAATCTTGGGTGCTTTGGTGCTAGGTTTCTTTCTTGCCTTCTTTGTTTAAGGGCTTCCTTATAACATATTGGCAAACATCATCTTCTTTAGACAGATTGAAAAGTTTGTGGATTCTGCTAGCTCTTTTGGGCCCCAGAAGATGAGGTACTGTAGTATCAGTCAGTCCAGGGATACCCTTCTCTCCTTTTTTTACAACAACCAAGTTGAGAACGCTCAGGTTGGCATCCACAGTACAACCCCGAACAGATTTGCGCTTTCTTTCTCCAGTTCTTGGTCTGTAACAGGAATGCCCTTTACTCAGTAGCAGGTGAATACAGCCATGGGTCAAGACACCTGCTTCACGAGGAAATCTTGCTTGTCGTTCCCACCACTGATTCGGACCACATAACCCTTCCATTCTTCACCCAGAGCGTCAGCAGCAACTTCCGTGGCCATACGCTTCTCATAGAAAGTACGAAGTTTGCGTTCATCATCCACTTAATGAGTTTCTGGCTGCCAGTGGCTGGGAAGGAGATATTCAGCTTCATCTTAAAGCAGCTGATTGCCTCCGATGTGCCAGGAAAAAGAGCTCATTATGGTTTTTTTTCCTAAAAAAGGTTATACTACTGAGGAAACTTGTTTAAGACATACCCTTTAGGGTGATGGGTTTTAAGCTCTTTTTTTTTTTTTTTTTTTTAATCCTTGTAGGAAAAGTATCTGTGAAGGTAGACATAGCTCTTGTAATGTAAGAAATTGGCAGAATCAGTATTGGGAATAATTGCATAATAAGCTTTTTGGACTTGTGAATTAAGTATTCCTAATTTTTCATGATTGTCCAGTTAGCTTGGCTTTCTTCTGCCCTTACTCCCCATACCTCCAGCCATGCCCTACTTCTGATTGGAAGGAGTACACCCTTATTAAGGGAAAGATAAGTATGTTAGCATTTAATGAGGCTATCTAATGACACCAGAGTAGAAGGTAGTGGATAAAGAGTGAAATTTGAAGAGGAAGTTCATCGCTATTGTGCCAATTGTGTAGATTTTCTATAATTCTTTTTTTTCTTTTTTATTAAAATATTACAGAAGAAAATTTTCTATAATTCTTCCCTTTTATTACAATAAAGATTTAAAATCTGGGGTGAAATAAATCTCAAATCAACTTTTCCATTTTGTGCATATATAGGTTAATACATATTTCCCCCTACTTTCATCTGTTAAATTACATCTTATTTCCTACATATTAAGCTTGGCAAGGACAGAGACTCACTTTTCGGTATATTTTCCAAAGCACCTTCAGTAAACTTATTGAATGAATGAATGATCTGGTAATTATCCAATATGAAGATATTCTTTTGGATGTCATGGCCTTTTCTAAATTCTAGTGATTAATTTGGAGTTGTTGATCCTCTTTAGCGGATTGATTTTAGACACATTCTAGAATTAACAGGTCAAAAATAACACCCTTTTAATATATTCTAAGAGTTTAGATGAGATGAATCTAAATTCAAATTTGAGAGGCTTTAATACATTGCTGCGGCATTGGTGTTACATATATTTAATCCCTCATGCATTTTTCATGTTATTTTTTTCTTATTACAAAGGCAATAGGGCTGGGCATGGTGGCTCACACCTGCAGTCCTAGCACTTTGGGAGGCTGAGGCAAGAGGATTGCTTGAGCTCAGAAGTTCAAGACCAGCCTGAGCAAAAGTGAGACCCTGTCTCTACTAAAAAATAGAAAAAATTAGCCAGGTGTAGTGGTGCATGCCTGTAGTCCCCGATACTTTGAAGGCTGAGGCAGGAGGATTACTTGAGCCCAGGAGCTGGAGGTTGCAATGAGCTACAATGATGTCACTGCACTCTACCCAGGGCAACAGAGTGAGACTCTGTCTCCAAAAAAAAAAAGCAATAAATTCCCATGGTAAAAATTAAAACAGTACAGAAATGTATAATGTGGAAATTATAACTGGAAATTATAATTATCTCTGTAAACTCACCCAGAGATAACCGCTGACAACTCTTTGGCATGTAGTGTCCCAGACATTTTTCTGTATGTATACTAGCATTTATTTCTATTAAAAAAATCATGTCTTACTATACTACTATTGTGCAACTTGCCTTTATCACTTAACAGTGTATATTGGACATCTTTTCATATTGGCTTCTCATTATTTTAAATAGCTACGTAGTATTTGTGTAATTACCATAATTTATTTAACTAGCTCCCTATTGGTGGCTATTTGGGTTGTTTTTAGTTTATTATATTATAAATAAAGTTACATAGGATAGTCTTGTACATATATAGTACTCTCGTGTGAGCATTTTAATATAAATTCCTATAGGTGGAATTGCTGTGTGCAGGGGTATGCACATGTAAAAATTTTTGTTGTGTTGATTTGCCCTATTGAAAGATTATCAGTATGCTTTGTTTCCAGCACTATAGAAGAATGTCCTTTTCTTTACACCCTGACAAAAAATATTCATTACTTCAAGAAATGTTTTAGTTCTTCAAGAAATATTAAGTACTTGTTAAGTTCTAGGGATACAGGCCA
>RJWJ010023970.1:15284-25390 GCA_004363605.1 Indri indri
AAAAAAAAAAAAAAAAAAAAAGTTCTAGGGATACACTGGTGAGCCAGATTGATGGGGTCCTAAATTATCTTCTTAATTTACATTGCTTCAATTAGTGAAGTTGAGGTTTTCTTGCCTTTTGGTCATGGTTCTTATGAAATTGAAGAATTGAGTGAAAAATTGACTGATTGCTGGTTCTCTTTGCCCTCTTTTTATTATTCTGATTATCTTATTTTTATGAGTTCTTTATATATTATAGCTGTTCTCAGGTGTTGTGAATATTTTTCTCATTTTGTGTTTTTTTATTGAGGTATACAGTAAAGCATAAAAATCTAAATCATGCAAATTGATTAATTTTTGCATTATTATTTTTTATGTGTGACCACATCTCAGATCAAGATAGTATTTTTCCAACACCCTGGTAGGTAGAATACTTGTCTTTTAATTAAAATAAATTTTATTTCTTTAGTGGACATGGTTAAATAACTGCTTTATTTCTTTACACTCAAGTTCTGGAATTGCATTTACTTTCTGTTTTTTTTTTTTTTTTTTTTGAGACAGAGTCTCACTCTCTTGCCTGGGGCGAGTGCCATGGCGTCAGCCTAGCTCACAGCAACCTCAAACTCCTGGGCTTGAACAATCCTACTGTCTCAGCCTCCCGAGTAGCTGGGACTACAGGCATGCACCACCATGCCTGGCTAATTTTTTTTTCTATATATATTTTTAGCTGTCCGATTAATTTCTTTCTATTTTTGGTAGAGACGGGGTCTCGCTCTTGCTCAGGCTGGTCTCGAACTCCTGAGCTCAGGGCGATCCGCCCACCTCGGCCTCCCAGAGTGCTAGGATTACAGGCGTGAGCCACCGCGCCCGGCCTTACTTTCTTTTTGAGAAGAAATTCAATCTCATTAATTGAATTTCTACATGTACTATCTTAAATGTTTTCAAGTGGGGGAAAATAAAAATGGTGAACTACTTGGGTGGGGTGTGTGTGTTTATATATTTCAAAATACAGATTCTGTATTTAGTGCCTAACAAATTTGTTGGGTGTATTTTACTCTAATTAGTTGACTCTTAAGAGGTCAAGCTCAGTAGTTAGAAGCATGGTCTCTGGAGTCCTGTCTAGATTTAGAACCATGCTACAGTGCTTCCTAGCTGTGTAGCTTTGGGCAAATGAGTAATGGATAGGCTTTAAATGAATTAATTTGCACATAGCAAACAATAAACATTAGCTAGCATTATTGTTTTTTGAAAATGGAGAAAATGTTATACTCTTAACTGGTATAAGAATTCCTCCTAGAGAAACTTGGCCTTTGATGGGGAGATGCTTTGGTATGTAAACTTGACAAATGATTCCATAAGGAATATTGACTATTTATATGGTTGATTGCATAAAAATTAAATTGAAAATTATCTCTTGCAGTCTTTTGCTTAATGAGATATTATCTTGCCTTGTTATCTATTGTTTGTGTATTATATTATAGTTAGCTCCTTTCAAATGTATTCTTAGTTCCTGGAAGGCAGAGTTATATAGGTTTAAATCTTTTTTTTTTTTTTTGAGACAGATTCTCACTTTGTTGCCCAGGCTACAGTGAGTGCCTTGGCGTCAGCCTAACTCACAGCAACCTCAAACTCCTGGGCTCAAGCGATCTTCCTGCCTCAGCCTCTCAAGTAGCTGGGACTATAGGCAAGAGCCACCATGCCTGGCTAATTTTTTGTTTCTATTTTTAGTTTACCGGCTAATTTTTTCTATTTTTAATAGAGACGGGGTCTCGCTCTTGCTCAGGCTGGTCTCAAACTTACGAGCTCAAGTGATCCTTCTGCCTCATCCTCCCAGAGTGCTAGGATTACAAGCCTGAGCCACTACGCCTGGCCCAGTTATAAAATCTTGTTAATTTTTATAGTGTTACTGTTTTTTCTCTCCCTATATTTTTTCATTATCATAAAATTGACGCCAAGCGTGGTGGCACTGCCTGTATGTAGTCTTAGCTACTTGGGAGGCTGAGGCAGGAAGATTGCTTGAGCCCAGGCGTTCAAGGCTACAGTCCAGCCTGGATGACAAAGCGAGACCCTGTCTCTGAAAAAAAAAAAAAAAAAGTTGTGAGAAAATGAAGATTTCACTATAACTCACTTTTCGGAGATAATCCTGTTAATGTTTTGAGTATATTCCATTAGAATTTTTTGTCTGTATGCAAATACATGCATGTATATTTAGTGCAACCCTAATAGTTTTCCAAAATGATAACCTGTTTCTTTTTTCCATTATTTCTTTTTTTCTTTTTTTTTTTTTTTTTGAGACAGAGTCTCACTCTTTTTTTTTGCCCAGGCTAGAGTGCCGTGGCGTCAGCCTAGCTCACAGCAACCTTAAACTCCTGGGCTCAAGCGATCCTTCTGCCTCAGCCTCCCGAGTAGCTGGGACTACAGGCATGTGCCACCATGCCCGGCTAATTTTTTCTCTATATATTTTTAGCTGTCCAATTAATTTCTTTCTATTTTTGGTAGAGACGGGGTCTCGCTCTTGCTCAGGCTGGTCTTGAACTCCTGAGCTCAGAACTATCCGCCCGCCTCAGCCTCCCAGAGTGCTAGGATTACAGGCGTGAGCCACCGCGCCCGGCCATGCCTGGATTATTATTAAAATTTTTCTTTTTTAAAATTAACTTTTAATGAATCCCATCCTTTCCGCCTTCTAATCCTACCTGCCACGAGATTACTCTTAATATTTCTTAAACTCTACATTTTTCTAAAATCTTTAGTGTCTCACATCTCATTATGTATTTCATTTAACTACTCAGTTTAGTGTTCAAAATGTGCTTCATGCCCAGATCCCATATCTTTGTTCATGCCCATTTTCTTGGATCCTGCTTTGTTTATCCTAAAGACTGAGAAATGTATATATAGCAAGCTTCATTATACAACTGAAACAAATGAGAAGGAAAAGAATTACCATGAATTGAATTTGTGGAGGAAAACTTACTCTAGAAAAGTATTATGTAGGTAACTGCGGGGATACAAATAAGTATTAGAGTATCTGTTCTAGTCAGTAAAGTGAAATAGATATTTAAATTCTGTGAAATTATTTATTGCATTTCTTTGACTTGTGAATTATAGCTCTTGCCATTGCCATCTTTAATTCATTGAAATATTCCTAAGATTCAAGAAAAGTCTACTTCTGAAGTTTCCCAGATTGCTAGGCTACATTAATGTCATATTGCTCTAATCTTTTATATTGTTTAGTGTCTGAGTTTGTTGTCTCAGTTTGTTGTTTGCCTGTATTGGCTTGAACTTCCCCCCCACCACCAAATGCTTTCTATGTATGATTTCGTATATATAAGGCTATGCTTTGTATTCTTTTAAAAAAAATTTAATATATAAATAATTGAGATACAATTTACATACAATGAAATTCACGGTTTTAAATTTTACAATTCACTGGTTTTTAGTATATTCACAGTATTGTGGAACCATCACCACTGTCCAATTCCAGAACATTTACATCACCCCAGAAGCTCCTCACCCATTTACAGTCACTCCCATTTCCCACTTCCCCCAGTCTGTAGCAACCACTAATCTACTTTCTATCTCTATGGATTTGCCTGTTCCGGACATTTCAATTTACTTCTTAGGAAAATGTATAGAGTGATTTGATATAAACAAATTCTTTAATAAAGAATTTCATTTTATTTCTTTTTTCTTTTTTCTTTTTTTTTTAGAGATGAGGGTCTTTCTCTGTTGCCTAGGCTAGAGTGCAGTGGCACAGTCATAGTTCACTGCAGCCATGAACTGCTGTGCTCAAGTGATCTTCCCACTTCAGCCTCCCGAGTAGCTAGGATTACAGGTGTGCACCACCATGCCCAGCTAATTATTTATTTATTTATTTATTTTAGAGACAGGGTCTTGCTATATTGCTTAGGGTGGTCTCAAACTCATAGCCTCAAGTGATCCTACTACCTTGGCCTCCCAAAGCGCTGGGATTGCAGGCATGAACCAAGAATCTCATTTTAAATAGAAAACTGTCTATTTATATCTAGTACCTTCTCCCATAGATAGCTTTTAATGAGAGGTTGTTGAAGGATTGATGTTTGGAAGTGGACATGGATCAATGGATAGGAGAGGGGAAGATATAAGTAGGGGGAAAAGCGTAAATAAGAGTTGATGAAGTTGAGACAAGCACTGGATTTGTTTGAGACTTAGCTCCTCTTTAGATCCACCTTGGTCTAGAAATAAATAAATAATAAATATGATCTGTTTTCTCTCCATCCAGTCTGTGGCTCCAGCAGCCTTGTTTCTAGCAGCAAAAGTAGAAGAGCAGCCAAAAAAATTGGAACATGTCATCAAGGTAGCACATACTTGTCTCCATCCACAGGAGTCACTTCTTGATACTAGGAGTGAGGTAGGAGATTAATTACACATGTGTTTTTCTTTATATATATTATAACTTAATATTATAACTTTGATTTACTGAAGTTTGAATGGGGGCCGTTAAAGGCACCGTTTAGTGTTTATTTTTTCCTTAACAACAACAACAAAAAATCACATAAATTTTATGGCAAAAGTTCATTGTATTCATTGTAGTAAAATTTGAAAATGCAGAAAAACAAAGAAGAAAATACATCACCTAGATATATTTTAGACAACCGAAGCACAGATATGTAAGTGAACCACTGGTATTTCTGGCTTCTTTTCTATAAATAGCTATGTGTGCATGTATTTCGTATCTGGGTTTTTTTTCCACTTACTATATCTCAAATATTTTCTCATTTTATTAATTTTCTACTTTAAAAAAAGTCTAGATAGTATTTCATCATATGCTTGTGTATGTGTATGCGTCTATATATATAATATACATTTTTTTAACCATTCTCCATTAAGAAGCATAGATAATTTCCATCTTTTTGCCACTATAGATGTTATGAAGAATATTCTCATAGATACATTTTTGTTATGGATCCTTAAGAAAGTGAGTCCTATCACTAGTTTTTTTTTTAACTTTTAAAGAAATTATAAAAATTATATATGCTTATTATAAAAGAATTCAAAAACTTAAGAAACATTTAAAGTCAAAGTTCATCTCCCTTTTTCCTAGAATACTGCTGATTATAGTTTGATAGATATTTTTCTAGACCTTTATCCTATGCATATACACATAGCTTTTTGTTTTCTTCTATTCTTTCTTGACTTTCTTAAAGAAAGGAAACTCTCTTCTGGTTGTAGAAGTCAGTGATTGAGGAGTGATGAGTTGAAAATTCTGATTTTTGTAAGTAATTAGAGAAAAATTATGGATTTTTGTTACTAGATTATTTAAATTTCTTACAATGGATGTCTGGGTTATCCTTTATCAAATAGATAAATGGAATTGTGTGTTTTCTTCTGATCATAATAGAGAAAGGTTTTGTTTGCCAGGGAGATTGTTTTTGTTTCTAATAATAGTCCTTCCTAATTATGTTATATGTAGCCATGTCTTGACTTTGTTCATTTTTCTCTTTGAGCCACACCAGTAGCTCTTGTTGAAAGGAGTGATTGGTCTGGACTTTATTTAGGTTTGAGACTAGTAAATGTGATTACAGAATTGAGTTAACAAAATAAAACAAAAACAAAATAATCCCTACTTTTTTCCTTCTTCTATTATTTACATAACTTCTCCCAAAGTCTGCCGTTGTTTTGATGTGGTTAGCGGGGTAGATATTTTCTCCACTGTGTGGAAAGGAGAACTAGCATAGTTTTAAATCCTTATCAACTTATTCAAATCATAAAGTTAAGTGGAAAGTTAATTTTAAAAAAAGATTAATTTTAATAATGCATTTTATTTAATGCAGTAAATCTAAATTATTGTCATTTTAGCATGTAATCAATGTTACTAAGTTATTAATGAGGTATTTTACATTCTTTATTTTTTAACTGTCTTCAAAATCCAGTGTGTATTTTACAGTTATAGCACATTTCAGTTTAGGTTAGCTACATTTCAAGTGCTTAGTAACCACATGTGGCTAGTGTTATAGTTTTGGTTGTTACAAATCTGAGAGAATTTTCTTGTTTATTACATTTTCTTTTGAACTTTTCTGTTAATTTTTAGAAATCTAGCATTGTCCCAAAGGGGAAGGTTTAACAGGAGTCAAATGTTTGATAGCAGTTAAATGTCTACAGTACTGTAGGAAGGTTCTGCAAATGTATTTTGGTGGTGTTGAAAAAAAGATGTATTTTGAATTGTCTTATATTTAAATCACATGAGCTTTAAAACCTAAAATATTAATCAGTCTGAAAATGAACCAGATCTCTGGTACTATTTCCGTAGCCATATATGAATAAAGTTATCTCTCAGTGTGCTATTTTACTTTTTTTTTTTTAAGGAAAATCTGTGCTGAATGGGGATGAGGGATCAGGATTGTATTTTATTTCCTAGTCTATCTCCTAATTTCACCCCTGCCTTTTATTGTTTTAGTTTCTCTAGGAGGGTTGTTAGAATTGTTTACACTTTACACATTGTGTCTTTGTAGAGAATAATTTTTGTCTTCTCACTTTTAGGCTTACCTGCAACAAGTTCAAGATCTGGTGATTTTAGAAAGCATAATTTTGCAGACTTTAGGTAAGTTTATTTTCCTTTAAAACACTAAAAAAGTTATTTAACATAATGATTTGATTTTAAATTTGCCAAATACGAAACAGGAAGAAAATCCCTTGGGATGTTTTTGCAGAGTGTCCCTCCATCTGTTTCTGGTTTATAGAGGTTATAGAGCTCAGAGTTTAACCTGGCCTATACCATAGGGAGAATGTAAGTAGTACAGCTGACCTTTCAAACAGCAGTTAGTGGTTTTTTTTTTTTCTTCTCATTTTAGGTTTCATGATTTGCTTTTTAAGGTTTGGCACTTTTTAACCTCATAAATAATCTAAAGAACCTTTTTCCTTTCATGGATTGTTATGGCTTATTTGTCATTGTAGTTAGACAACAGCATTTGTTTTTAAAATTGTTAACTGGTGTTTGGAACAGCAAAGTGGAAATGGAGGAACTCAAACTATAGTGGTTGCAGGGCAACTCTGATGATGTTCTTTTATTATCTATTATTTTCAACAGATAGGCTGTCTTTGAAAGCTTAGAAAATATGGAAATAAAGAATTTCTTTTCTTGTTCTTTTGGACTGCCATTTTTTTCTCCTAGGCAGGGTAGGATTTCATGAGTTGTGTTTGAAAGTTATTAGTATAGCTATATTTTTTTTGCACGTATGTACACATGATGAGTTATTGAAAGTTTATCTCTGAAGTTAATTTCTGCTAGTTGACTCTTAAATTATCTTCAAAGTAATCATATTTTAGGCAACAATGAATTTTTTCTGGTGAAATAAATTTTTATTAGTATTTTAATGTGGAAACCAGTAAGATCTAATTCACAGAAATCAGTTATCCCTTCAGAATAATTCGCACCTTGTAAATTTATCAATAGAATGTCTTGTATCGGGGAAAATTTTAGTTATATACTCAAAAAAGGCAACTTACTCAAAGACAGTTTTTGTAGACACACTGATCCTCCTTAAGTAATTTTGGTAAAGACCATTTGAGGTAAAATAAAATGATCAGTGTCTTCTGTAACTGAGATGATGAAAAGGAACAAAATTGAGGTAAGACAGGAGTAAGTTTTAAAATGTTTTTTCAAGGTTAAACATTAGCGCGGGCACAGTGGCTCATGCCTGTAACACTAGCACTTTGGGAGGCCGAGTTGGGAGGATCACTTGAGCCCAGGAGTTTGAGACCAGCCTAAACATAGCGAGATCCTGTCTCTACAAAAAATATAAAAATTAGCTGGGCATGGTGGCACACACCTGTAGTCCCAGCGACTCAGAAGGCAGAGGCAGGAGGATCCTTTGAGCCCAGGAGTTTTAAGTTGCAGTGAGCTATGATAATGATATTGCACTCTACCCCCAGAAAGAGAGCAAGACCCTGTCTCAAAAAAAAAAAAAAAAAAAAAAAGTTAGGCTTTAAAAGGTAGCCATCACTTGAGTGACTCCTTCTTCCAACCTTATGTTGTATTCTGTTGTCCCTAAAAATGTGTTTTGTGTTCTTCAGTGCTCTTGAGATCTTAGCAGTACCTTCTAGCTCAAAGTGTAAGCAACTTTGAAGATAATACATCTTAGAGAAGAGTATATTTCATTCTTTGTGTGACTCTAAGCCTTTGAAAAGCAATTTTGGGTGAGGGAAATGAGGGAGGCCTTTGGTGATGACTCAGATAAAATAAGTATAAAATGTTTTTGAGTATCTCTAGCTTTTTAACCAGTTACTTTTTTCTTTTAAGGCTTTGAACTAACAATTGATCACCCACATACACATGTAGTAAAGTGCACTCAACTTGTTCGAGGTAAGGAATCCCAACTTGAGATGTCTTAAATTGTTTTACCATTTAGAGGCTGTGGTTTTCTGTGAACAAATACATAACACATCTGCTGTGGCCAAAAGTTAAATTGAAAGGCCTACTTGGTTTATATCAAAATAAATGGTGAGAGTTAACCTCTTGAGGATGTTTGTCTTGGGGGAGTGGGTGATCTTATTTTAATTCTAGGGTTGATTAAAGGCTACCCAGAAGGCCAAGGCAGGAGGATCACTTGAGTCCAGGAGTTTGAGACACAGCCTGGGCAACATAGTGAGACCCTGTCCCAGCAAAAAATTTTTAAAATCTCTGGACTCCATTGTGCATTTAAGTGCCTTTTATAGTTTTGTAGACCAAACTGATAATTGGTCTTATTTTACATTTTACTAATGTGTGTTTCATGTGAAAATTTGCAGTTTTCCCAAGTTCTTTATGAAAGTATTAGAATCTTTATGTTGGCCAGGTATGGTGGCTCATGCCTCCAATCCTAGCACTCTGGGAGGCCGAGGTGGAGATGGATATTTGTTTTCATTGAAAAGATGACATTTTAGGGAAGATAAAACTTTACTTTGTCACCCAGAGCATTTTTTTTTTTGGAAAAAGGAATGTGGTTTTTTCATTGTAATATATTGAATAATTTATGTTATTTGATGATTTGGGGATTAAATCACTCCATTAAAAACTTCTCTTATCAGCAAAAATCACTTTTCCCAAATGTATTAAGGTCTTTTGGATTCTGATTTTGGCTTCCAGATCATCTTAGGTCATGTAGTTTAGTGTTTCTCGGTGAATCCTTATATCAGAATCTCTAAATTACTTGCTACAAGTATCTCACATACCTGGTGTGCAGAATAACGCTTGAGTCCCTAGGTCTGGAAGCAGCATAATTATTAAAATTAAAAATCATTGATCTGTCTATAAACATCAGGTGGTCAGGGATCATGTTTGCCTCATTTACCACTCTATTGATAGTATCTTGCAAATATTAAATGGTTACTAAATATGTGTTGAGAATAAATGGAACTAACAACTTTTTTCCTTCCCTTCCCCCTGCCCCACTGTTTTTTTTTTTTTTTTTTTTTTTTTAGCAAGCAAGGATTTGGCACAGACTTCTTACTTCATGGCAACCAACAGGTTTATATTTTAATTATTTTTCCCTTCTAGTTTTGGGAAAGAATTTTACTTGGGTTGGAATTGTTACCTTTTGAGTGGCAAATACAACCGCTTAGTAAACTAGAACCCGAGGACCCCAGGCATGGAAATGATCTTTGATACAATGTGTTATAGACAATTCTCTGGTCAATGTTGATTTTTATGCACAGTTTTCATGTTGTAGTTTAACTTTCCATGGTGCTTTTTAATTTGCTGTGGTGATACATAAGTATATAGTACTGATTCTTTGATAACTTACTCAATTCTGTTATGTGTTACTTTAAAATATCCAAGAGCACAGTTCTGAAAGTTACGTTAAACTTAGCGCCCATTGATAGTGACCGAAAACCTAATATGGAAGATTCTGCAATAATTATGATATTTTAAGACTCCTTTTTCTTCCCCCACTCCCAAACAAATGGGCACATAGGTGTGTAAAGAGTTTCAATACTTTTTCTTTCTTCCTTTTTTTACAAAATAAATTATTAGTACATAACTTGTATTATCAAATGACTAACTTACTCGCAACTCTAATCCCTGATATTGTTTGTTCATGGAAACCAAAGATACCCCTAATAACTGTCAGGGCTAAGAAGTTCCTTTTTATAACCTCTTACAAGAAATTTTT
>RJWJ010023971.1:0-25255 GCA_004363605.1 Indri indri
ATATTAGGATTTCCTGGGCAGCTCTTTCTGGCTTAATATTGTCATCCTGAGATCTTGTCCTTTGTAGGACGCTTGCTTTTTGGATTATACATTCCAAGCATCTAAATTCTGTTGTCCAACCTTTCTTCTTCACTAAGTCCTTGTTTGCCCAAGGAGGAAGCTCTCATTACACATCTACCACCTATAACTCCTTCCTGAGATGTGGCTTTGAGCCTCCAGGCTTTAAAATAGGGGCTCTGGAATTTTCTTTTCTCAAAAATGGGGTGATGACCTCAATATACTTAAACTGCACTATTTAATTTTAGGCATAAGGTACTGGGCACATATTCAGAAACTGCCAGGCCTGTGCTAAGTTCTCTAGGGAAAGATAAAGTATTAATACAGCTCTTGCGCTCAAGATGTTTTCTTATTTATTGGAGAAGACAAAAACTATCAATAAGAAACAGAATCACACAAATGATAAATGATTAAGTGTCACTAAGAGTGATGAGAGGAGTTTAAAGAGAAAAAGAAATCAAAGAAAGTTGGATTCGATGAGCACCTGCTCTTTTCTAGTCACCGTGCCAGGCCTTGAAATTACAGGGATGAATAAAATCAACTTTATTGCCACTGCGGGACTCGCCGTCTAGTTAGAGAAGCAGATAGAACAGACACACTTCTCGAGGTGGGAGGCAGGTCATTCAGGGTGGGTAGAATGTAACCAGGCAGAGGACAGAGGAGAGCAGATTGAATAAGCAGTATGAACAAGGGTGTGGAGAGAGGAACAAATGTGTGGCCTTTGAGAATTCAGAATGACCTGGATAATTCCAAATTGCCCAGTTCTAAGCTATTTCTGTTTGCCAAATGACCAGGGGACATTAGTGCTCCTTTATAATTATGTTATACTTTGCTTATTAAAATCATCCTGTATTTCTGAACCTACACAAGTTGGGATAATTAGAGGGAAACCAAAAAGACTGCAAAAGGGTTGCAGATGGAAACGGGGCAGGGATTCTAGTTTTGCTGCAAAGATTCCATAAAGTAGACCATTCCCATGTGCTTAACTGAGTAGTGACTCATCATGGTTCTCAGCATATGAATATGAAAATTGAGCAATGCCAACCGGATAAGCCAAAAGAATTTAAAGGAGGGAATAAGTGAAGTCTCCTTATTCTTCCCAATATTAATACATTACATTCATGTATTGCTCTACAGTTCACAGAGCTAGTGTCTGTAACACAATAGTTGCTTCTCTTAAAACCTGGGATAAGAGAGCAGGTATTGCTAACCCCATTTCCCAGATAGGCCAACTACATTTTTAAAAGCTAGAGTTAGAAAGGGCAGACACCTAGACCAAAGGAATGGAATACAGAATACAGAAATATACCCCACTCTAAGATGCCTAACTGCTTTTGGCAAAGGTGCAAAGCAATTCAATAGAGGAAGGATAGCCTTTTCAACAAAGATGTTGAAGTAATTGGACATTCGTAGGAAAAACATTTTTAAAAAATAACTTTGACCTAATCCTTACTTCTTACATAAAACTTAAGTCAAAACAAATTATGGACCTAACCACAAAATTTACAATGATAAACTTTTTATAAAAAAAATATAGAAAAAATGTGAATTTTCTGAGTATTCATGGATGGCTAAAAAACTAAAGTCTCCCATAGCCCAAGCCACAGAAGAAGAGTGTTATTAACAAACCACTGCATGACTGTGTTCACAGAACCTTAACAAACACAAAGTCCAATCTAATATATAACTAGGAAATCATTCCTTCCGTTAGATGCTCTTTTACAAGAGAAAGAGAATTGACTAGATGATATTGGCATTGATATCCACAATTTATATAAAGCAACTTCCAGCATTGTTCCAGAATCAACTCGGCTTCACTACAACATATTCTTTCTTTTGCTGCAGTATCTCCTGGTATAGATGGTGATCATGAGTCTGTGAAGGTGGGACACATGTCTTCCCAAACATCGGTGACATCTTTGTGCCCATTTGAGTCATCCTGTTGAGCACTTGCCATTGTCTTCTGTATTTTCAAACATTGGGGATGCGTGGTGGTACAGATAAAAGTGTGAGAAAACAGAAGGCACAACTTCCCTGATTCCTCCTTAGCTAATATTTCTGGATAAAGAAAAGCCAACTGTACAATAAGCTCCAAGTGAACCAGCTCTCACAGTACAAAAGTGCTCATGAATGGCAAATCGCACAGCATCTATTTTTCACCTCGGTCACCCCAAACTCTATTACATCAGAACCGTTTTCTTTTATGAACCAACTATGCTTTGTTTTCTGCCACAAAAACAGAACTTTCATTAAATAAACATTCTTTTAGAAAGCAGCAGGACAGTTCACACAACTGTGAACTTGATGGATTCCACCTTTTGACTGAAAATTTCTCTTGGGAGAGAAGTTACAATATTGCAGAAGTAGGACACTAGTGCCCTGGCACTGGGCAGCCAGACATCCTCCTAATCAGTGGCTGGAAACAGCTCTCTGTAGACAGTACCTAGATTCCTACAACCTGTGCATGCACGGGTGGGGAACACCTTGACGATACCCAGTCCCCCGAACTTGAATACCCTGAATTTTACCACTGAGAGCCTGTTTGGTATTTATCCCATTGACTAGCAAGTCTCTCATTTCGCCAATAAAACCATTTCTGACACTCACTGTGCTAATTTTGAAAGCCTAAGGTGATGATTGAGATCTGAAGATCTGCAGTCTTACTGATACAATACCAGCTGACCACCCTGGGAAAGTGAATTTTCTTTTCTTTTCAACTGCTTCACTGAAGTAGGCTTGACATGAAAAGCTGTAGATATTTAACGTATACGACTTGATGTGTTTGGAGGTAAGTGTATACCCGTGGTACCATCGAACCATCCTCACTATCAATCTCATAAACTCATCTATCACATCCAAAAGTTTCCTCCCACCCAATTTGTGGGTTTTGTTTCTTTTTTAATTTTCCTTTTGTGGTATGAGCAGTTAACGTAGGATCTACCCTTTTAGGAAATTTTTAAGTATACAATATAGTATTGTTACTCTTAGGCCCTATATTGTACAGTAGATCTCCAGATCTTGTTTATTTTGCATAATTAAAACTCTGTACCCTTGAGTAACGCCTCCCCATTTCTCCCTTCCCTGAGCCCCTGGTAGCCACCACTCCACTCTTTGCTTCTATGAGTTTCATTATTTTAGATTCCACATATAAGTGACATCATGCAGCATTTGTCTTTATATGCCTGGCTTATTTCACTAAACATAATGTTCTTCAGGTCCATCCACATTGCCATGAATGACAGCATTTCCTCCATCTTTAAGGTAGAGAAATAAAATTTACAGGAGGCATTGGTTAGGACTTAACTCTGGCACTAGGCCCAACAGACCAGCTGAAATGGAGTCGCTCCTGCTGAAGTTGCAGGGCACCAAGCCAAAACTAAGTTGTTTATCTGATTTTACAAGAAATCAGGAGAGAGAGAGATAACAGCCAAATCCCCAGACAGGACAGTGTTAGGTGGCATGATAAGGAAGTCTCCTCTGCTTCGACCTTTCTAAGAAAATTAACTTTCAAATGACCAGTCTGCTTGTTGTTCCCTGTTTCTTCTTTCTTCAGTCCTTTCCTGCTTATAAAAGCCAACTGTCTTTGCCCAGCTCATCAGAACATTCTATAAAACAGAATAAGGTGTTTCTGGCTTCTAGAATCACAAATAAAAGCCAATTAGTATCTTTAAACCAAATCTGTTGTAATTTTGTCTTTTGACAAGAGCATTCCATTGTATGTATATACCACATTTTCTTTATCCATTCACCCGCTGATGGACATCTAGTTTGTTTTCATATCATGGTTATTGTGAAAAATGCTGCAATGAGCACGAGAGTGCAGATCTCCAAGATCCAGATTTCTATTCCTTTAGACATATACCCAGGAGCAAGATTGCTGAATCAAATGGTAATTATATTTTTATTGATTTCCATAGTGGCTACACCAATTTACATTCCCAGTGACAGTGTAAAGGGTTCCCTTTTCTCCAGATCCTCACCAATACTCTCTGTCCTCTCTTTTATTTTTTTTTACTAACAGCCATCCTAATGGGTATGAAACAATATCTTGCTATGGTTTTGATTTGCATTTCCCTGTGGATTAGTGACGTTGAAGCATGTTTTCATATACATGTTAGCCATTTGTATGCATTCTATGAAGAAATACCTATTTAGATCTTCTGCTCATTTTTCATTTTTTAATTGGGTTGGGGGTTTTTTGGTTTGTTTATTTTTGCTACTGAGTGATTTATGTATTTGGATATTAACCCTTTATCAGATACATGGTCTGCAAGTATTTTCTTCCATTCCATAGATTGTCTTTCATTTTGTTTTTTACTTTTTTTATAATAAAAGGAAGCTTTTTACTCTGTGCATTTGATATAATCCCACCTGTCTATTTTTGCTCTTGTTGCCTGTACTTTTGGTGTCGTATCTAAGAAATCATTGCCCAGTCTGATGATTAGAAGTTTTTTCCCTATGTTTTCTTCTAGGAGTTTTATTTTTGCAGACTTTATGTTTAAGTATTTATCCATCTTGAGTTGATTTTTGTATATGGTGTGAAATAAGGGTCCAATTTCATTCTTTTGCATGTAGACATTGTTTTTTGATTTTTCATTTTGTTTTGTTTTTTAAAACACAGAGTTTTTTAGGACCATCTCATGGTACTCTTGAGATTTAGAGAACTTAGTAGCATTAGTGCTGGTCCAGCACACCCAGTGAGCAGCTGAAACCTACAGTTTCTCAGTGATGTTAGCATGTGACTTAAGTTTTCTACCTGCAAAGTAAGGCTAACAACAGCATTTACTTGAGGGTCACGTCTAACACAGAACCTGGCCTATTGGCATAGAACAAATACCAAATAAATGGTTACTCCTCTTACCCCTGAACCCCATAGTCTCTTAAAACCACTCCAATCTGTCTTTTCTCCTGCCTACCTAATTCTCTAGCCCTATTTCCTTCCTCTCTTCCTCACTTTCTGAATTCCATCCCCCACTAGCTTTATTTTATTTTTATTTTATTTTTTATTCTTGAACTAAATTTGTTTCTTTTTGCTTTATTTTAATTTCTTGCTCTTTATGACCACAGAGCCTTTTTCATTGGTACCTAATATTTTTACATATTTATGGGGTACATATGAAATTTTGTTATGTGCATAGAATGAAATTGATTGATCACGCTAGGGTATTTAGGATATCCATCACCTCGAGCATTTATCATTTCTATGTGTTGAAAACATTTCGAGTCCTCATTTCACTTCTAGCTATTTCGAAATGTATAATGCAGTATTGTTAACTATAGTCACCTTACTCTACTATTGAAGATTAGAATTTATTTCTTCTAACTGTATGTTTGTATCCATTAACCAATCTCTTTTCAACCCCTGCCCCCCAACACCCACATCCTTCCCAGCCTCTGGTAATTATCATTCTACCCTCTACCTCCATGAGATCAATTTTTTTTAGTTCCCGTATATAAGTAAGTACATGCAACATTTGTCTTTCCGTGCCCAGCTTATTTCACTTAACATAATGACCTCCGGTTCCACCCATGTTGCTGCAAATAACAGGGTTTCATTCTTTTTTATGGATGAATAGCATTCCACTGTGTAAATACACCATTTCTTTACCCATTCATCTATTGATGGATACTTAAGCTGATTCCACATCTTGGCTATTGTGAATAGTGCTGCAATGAATATAAGGGTGCATGTATCCTTTTGATATACTGATTTCCTTTCCTTTGAATAAATGCCCAGTAGTGGGATTGCTGGATCATATGGTAGCTCTATGTTTACTTTTTTGAGAAATCTCCATACTGCTTTCCATAAAGGCTGTGCTAATTTACATTCTCATCAACAGCATATGAGTTCCCTTTTCTCCATATCTTCACTAGTATCTGTGATTTTTTGTCTTTTTGATAATAGCCATTCTAACCGGGGTAAGATGATCTCTCATGGTGGTTTTGTTCTGCATTTTCCTGATAGTCAGCAGTATTGAATATTTTTTCATATACTTGTTTCATATACTTGTTGTGTATCTTTTTTTTGAGAAATGTCTATTCAGATCCTTTGTCCACTTTCTAATGGGATTGTTTGTTTTTGTTTTTTTCTGCTGTGGAGTTGTTTGAGTTCCTTTGGTATTCCGCATATTAGTCCCTTGTCAGATGAATAGTTTGAAAATAGTGTCTCCTATTCGACAGGTTATGACATACAAAAATCAGTAGCATTTCTGTACACCAATAACAAACTAACTGAAAAAGAAATCAGGGAGACAATTCCATTTACAATAGCTACAAAAAACATAAAAATATCAGGGAACAAATTTAACCAAGGAGGTGAAAGACATCTTATATATTATAAGCAAGTCTACAATGAAAGAAATTGATGAAAGAAACTGAAAAGGACACAAACAAATGGAAAGACACCCCACGCTCATGGATTGGAAGAATTAATGTTGTTAAAATGACCATAACAGCCAAAGAAATCTACAGATTCAATGCAATTCCGATCAAAATGCCAAGGACATTTTTCACAGAAATAGAAAAAACAATCCTAAAATTTGTGTGGCACCATAGAGCCTTTTTCTATGCTATCAGTTCTGCTTGGAATGCTCTTCCCTTCACACCTCATTAACTCCCAGTCTTTTATCATTTGATTAAGGTGGTATCTGCTAGATTTCTCTACCGTAAAGGTACTATTTGTCCTTTTGTAATTAATAAATATTTTATGGGAAGATACTTTAAAATTATAAAAAGACCCTGTTTCTCATCATACTTTTATTCACTAACGTTAACAAACACTAGTGATTCTTATGTTCAGCAATTATTGCTCTGTCAAATGGTGACTTTCTATTTCCACCATGCCATCTATATTTATTAATTGGAATTCTATCGTAAGGAAGAGCTGTCCCTTCACCAGCATTTTCAAAATGTTTTATTTATAACAGTATGGACTCATGAAAATTTATTTTATTCTACACATTATAATCCAATATTATCATCATTTACTTTGTTGCTTAAATTGTCTCAGCTTTGGCCACTGGGAGCTCCCTCAAGCTGGCGATGTGTACTTTCGCCATGTCCAACACTTTTGAACGCTTACTTTCTGACACCGTAAGATATCCTAGATTCATGTTGTATATCCCCTGCCCAGCCTGGAGTCAACCACTTCTTCAACAAATCCTGGTTCTTTTTATTTGAGAACAGTATTAGAAACCAAGATCTGGACCTTAGATGTGCTCATTGTTACTGCAGTGTCATTGCTTTGAGGGTCTCTCAGCAGAGATAGCTTGGAAATGTATGCATGCACACAGAGGTATACATACATCTATATCAATTTGTCTCTCTCTAGCTATCTATCAACCTTTCTGATACCTCTGATTCTAACCCATTTCCATAGGGTTTATTTTAGTTTTCCTCCTTTCTTTGTTACTCTTTTCTCTGCCGTTGAGAAATCTGATTCTTGTTATCTATAACACGTTTACTTATTTTCTCAGTTCTCCAATACATATAGTTTCAGAATTGCTAACTGATACCCCTGTGAAAAATAAATTTATTAACTAGAGTACAGTATTTCTGTACCTTTTTTTGTCTTCAGCTTAACAACACAATTAAAACGTTGTTTTCTAAAGTTAGTTAGGTAAGTTCTTTTCTTCCCCACCCACTTCCCTGTGGTTATCTTATTTATTTATAATACAATTAGGTTATTTTGCTACTGCTTATAATCCCTTTTGACTCTCTTGCATCCTGGTTGATTCGGGTTCTTTATTTACTTTTTTGGAAATGTGAATTACCTTGGTTCTAAAAGTCAGAACTCCACACAAAGATGTATTTAGTTATGAGTAAGTGAGTGGAACTGCAGGGTCACATAGCCAAAGGTGTGGATGCAGTATGGGATAAAAATTTGGAATCATTTACCCCCCTCTCCTTTCTCTCTCTCTCTTTCACTTTCTCATTCTCTCTGTCCTTCCGAGAAGATAAAATAAACTTTTTTATTTTTTGTATCTTAAAAAAAATTTGGAATCGTAATGCAATCAATCTACCATGAAAATAATACATAAAAATAAAACAAACATGAAAAAAAAATGTACAGAATGGGCAATCCATACAAAGCAAGTGTACTGGATTCTAATCCTAGCCGTTTGACGCTGGAAAAGTCCCTTAAGCCAGTGGTCCCCAGCTGTTTTGGCACCAGGGACTGGTTTCATGGAAGACAATTTTTCCATGAACCAGGGCTGTGGGAGGATGGTATCAGGATGATTCAGGCTGTGGGAGGATGGTATCAGGATGATTCAAGCACATTACATTTATTGTGCACTTTGTTTCTATTAGTATTACATTGTAACATATAATGAAATAATTATACAACTCAGTGTAATGCCAAATCAGTGGGAGCCCTGAGCTTGTTTTCCTGCAACTAGACAATTCCATCTGGGAGTGATGGGAGACAGTGATTTATTATGGTCTCTGTGCAGTCAAACCTCTCTGTTAATGATAATCTGTATTTGCAGCTACTCCCCAGAGCTAGCATCACCGCCTCAGCTCCACCTCAGATCATCAGGAATTAGATTCTCATAAAGAGCACACAACCTAGATCCCTCACATGCAGTTTACAGTAGAATTTGCTCTCCCTCGAGAATCTAATGCCACTGCTGATCTAACAGGGGGCAGAGCTCAGGTGGTGATGTGAGTGATGGGGAGCTGCAGGACATACAGATGAAGCTTCGCTCACTTGCCCAGCTGCTCACCTCCTGCTGTGCAGTTCCTAACAGGCCACGGTACCATTCTGTGGCCGGGGATTGGGGACTTCAGCCTTAAGTTCTTGGATGCTAATTCCTCTTCTCTAAAATGGGCTTAGAATTGTGTGTCCTTGTCACCTCCCAGGGCTGTTACGGTGATCCAAGGATATAATAGGTATGACTATTCCTTGAAAAGTTTTGTGGACATGGGAGGAATTAGTAACTCATATTACTTCAGAATCATTCTTACATGTTTGCATTTGGGAAAGAAAAACTCTTGAAGGTTCAAGCAGCCCATTAGATTACCAGTGAGGTCAAATTTCTGCTTCTTCACTCAGGTCTACACTCCAGCCATCAACGTAAAGAGAGCCTGAGAATCTACATGTGAAAATGATACTGAATCCAGTTTCTGCCACAGGAGGATGACATCAAGGAGGCTGAGTTTGTATGTTTGACCCAATCACAACCCATTCCAGGGGCTTGCCATGCCTTCATTTTCTTTTTCTTTGTTATTTTAACATATATTAGGAACTGAATTAAGAGAAGTTCCATGTAAAATTTTGGGTGCTTGTTCCTGGAATAAATAAATATAACAACTGCTATTTATTGGCTGTTATATAATATTGCAATTGGGATGGGCTTCCCTTAATTTTCAATCATGAGATCTTCAGCCAGCTGAGATCTTTTGCTAAATCTTAATAGATTTAAAGCTTTGATAGGAGCATATTCCTTTATCCTCAAAAGAAGGGGAGGAGAAAGATGATGGTTTTGTAAGCTTGGACATGCTAAGCCACAGCTTTGATGCACAATTGAAAAGAATGAGCCTTATTTGGTTCTTGGTAGTGCAGGTGAGCAGATAAGATGTGCCCACGCATACAAACAGGTGAACTTTGAAAACTCATCCCCGTTTGCATCCTACCACTTTAATCAATCTTCCTCACATTGTTCTAAAGCTGTACTGTCCAATATGGTAGCCACTAGCCACTTGTCGTTATTGAGCATTTGGAATGTGCTTTGTTTAACTTCAGATGTGTTGGAAATGTAAAATACACACCAGATTTTAAAAACTCGGTATGAAAAAAATTTAAATATCTTCCTAATAATTTTCATATTGATTAAGTGTTGAAATATCTTACTTGGTTAAATAAAAACAGTAGAAGTAACTTCTTTACACATTAATGTAATGTGGCTACTAGAAGATACAAAGTTACATATAGTGACTTGCATTATGTTTACACTGGACAGCACTATTTTAGAACATCTGGTGCATACAGAGGACCAATTGTGACTTTTTTTAAAAACAATAGGTACATCACAGTCACCAACACTGTCGACTGAGAAAGTCCACAATATTTCAGAGGCTTCAGGTCCCCATCCTACCAAAAACAAAAGGAAGAGAAATCTCGTACCAGCACAATGACTAGGATATAGTAGGAGTACAATACATGTTTATCTCCTACAAGCTGAGGAAACAAACTCAAAATCATATAAGCCCTTGTTCCCCCATTACCCCTTCCTGCACCCCTCAAATATCATACTTGCTCTAGTAGTTATGACATATTTGAATTGACATGGATAATTATAATATTTACACCTATTAAGGTTTTAGTAATATTTTACTATCTACTTACACATCTCGCTGAAATGCCAGTTCCTCATGGGTGGGGATTGTCTCTCCCTTGCTTCTCATGTTGAATGAACAGCGATAATCTTTTCAAAGTACTCACCTCAGCAGCCATTTACTTATTCTAAATACTACTGCACATATTATTTGGAAATGCCTTGTTTGCAATAGAGTGCACAGAACGGTGGCAAATCTCCATCCATTGAGAAAAAGGTAATTCTTGGACATAGCAAAGATTCATCTCAAGGGTGGCAAAAAAAAGGCAAATTGAATAGGGTTGTTTCTCTCAGTAGCTCATAAAGTTGTTTCTAAAAGCTATTTAAACAAGTTCCAAGTATCTTCTGAACAATGGTAACATTCTTGGAATGCCCATGGCTGCCCAAGGAAACTAATGTTAAAGGGTATTCTCTTGGATGCCGGTAAGCTGGCTGCCATACTTTAATAAAAGCCAGCTGCAACTCTTTCTAGTAATTTCAGATTTCAAATCAAGCCACAAGTGAGGCCAAGGCACATGTCATAAGGGGATCAGATGACCATTAAACATTAAGTTTCCCTCCTATTTTTATTCCAGCCCTTGTGTAGACTTTGGGATATGAAATACCTTTTGACCTACAGCTGAGTACAAGATACACTTAATCGGCTAAAACGAAGCTTCGCATTATTCATAGTGCTAAGGCCTATTTGGTAATGCCTGAAGTAATTTATTGAATTTATAATATAGGACCATTAATCCTCCTCTGAAGAAATGATTTGCCCTTTTAAGTTTTTCTTGGAAAACCAGCCAAAACTGATGTTTATTCTAAGAAATAATACTTCATAAGCAATTTAGTCTAGAACTAACTTGGGATAAAAATTAAACAAATCAGAGATCATATAGTAAAAGGACCAAGAGCACAAGGAATATCAACTCTGAAACCAAAGATATGATTGGAAAATCTCTGTCACTTACTGTGTGACCCTGGGAAAATTACCAAATGTCTGTATCTCAGCTGCATCATCTATAAAACTGGTGGTAATATTTACACCTCACAGTCACAGTGAGAATTAAATAAATTATATGGAGTACTTACTACAAAGTCCAATAGCAACCAGAAAAGTTTAGCTATTTTTAATATAGCTACTATAATCCATCTGCAAGGTCAAATATTTAAATCTTGTCTAAATTCGAAGACCTCAAAGAAACTGAACCTTAGCTTTCACGTTTTCTTAAATGACCATTAAGAGTGCAGTATATAATCTACTCAGATTTACCAAATCTGTTAGGTAGATAGCAAGAGATTCTGGGTCTCCTAGGGACAAAAGGGTACAGCCTCAAGCAATTGCTGCACCTGGGAAGAAGTACATGCGTGGGCCCCAGGCCCCTGCCTTGGTGCTGCCCCACCTTAATCCTGTCCCAAGTGACTGCCATATCTGGGGGAGGAGGGAACACCTTACCAGTCTACCAATCAGAACTTAGTGCACTCAACTGCAAAAGAATGCAGAGGACTCTCTAGCCCAAGGTACAAGCGGCATAGGTACAATAGAAGACATGAAGGTGACTTAGGACAACATAAGGCTAATTATCATATCATTAGCTTAAATCTATGCTGTGGTTTACCAGGCCCGCAAATGGGCTTACAGAGAGCCTCATGGTAGAGCCGCATATGCAGTAAGATTCAGGTCATATAACTCCCAACTGTCCATCAGAGTGGTTCCACAATGACATGTGAACCACAGGGAGGTCCCTATCTGGACACTATAAAACAAGATCCATTTGGGGGGGGAGGGGGGAGGGGCAACATACGTAACCTGAACATCTGTACCCCCATAATATGCTGAAATAAAACAACAAAACAAGACTCAGACCATAACCAAACTCTCTTTTGCTATGACAAGGGGTCCAGTCATCATCTGTGGCTTATGTATTTTGCTCTGTAAACCTATATCTTGCTCTTGCTCTATAATCTTATCTTGCTTCCCCACAATAAATGTCACCTCATGCTTGCTTTACTTTGGTGTGTTTGGTCATTTTTCAGCCAAGAGCACAACAAAAACCGAGAACACAGAACGAGATTGCCAAACCCAACAAATTCTCCATTCTAGGTATCTGGGTCCTTTTCACCAACCTAAAAGATGCCTGTGTATTTGTTTCCATTGTTCAGAACACAAACTCTTCAGTGGTGTTGTTGAATTTCAAATAATAGAATCATGAATGACACTAAAATTAAAACCCTGGAAAGGTCATGAGGTAAAGAGCTGACCACACCAAAACCATCCTGAAGAACAGAGCTACAATGCCAATGAGAGCTAGCTCTGTAGGCACCAGAGGAAATGAAACTATAATAAAATTCACCATCGGCTAAATGAATACCACAGGGAAGGCTCATCTAGGTCTCAGAATATGACAATCTACTTGAAACAAGAACAACTTAGTGGCTTAACCATGCCTCCATTTTCTAATCCCAAATTGCCGCATCTCCCTCCCACCCTCTCCCTCTGAAACAATTATTTATTAAGCATCTACTGTGAGCTAGTCACTGTACCAGAAACTGAGGAGACAGCAGTGAGCAATAATGACATGGAGCCTGCCCTCATGGAGCTTAGAATCTAATGGCGAAGACCCACCACAAACAAGTGAAACAATCAAACCGATCAAAAATTACAGGTTGTGTTATGCACTATGGAAGACACAAACAACCTGCTCGAATAAACAGTGGTGTAGGGGAAGAATGCATTTTAGATAGGGTGATCAGGAAAAATCACTCAGAGGGAGTGACATTTAGGCTGAGACCTCGATGACGAGAAACCCATTGCAAACACACAGAGAGAATATTCCAGACGTGGAAAAGAGCAAGTGTGGAAGTTCTGTGGCAGGAAAAAACTTAACGGGTACCAAAAACTATCAGAAAGAAGCTTGGTTGGGACGTGGTGAATGTGGGACGAGTGGTCCAGGAGACTACTCTGAACAGACAGGCAGGGCCAGAGGAGACACAGCCTTGAGGGATGGAAGGAAGGAGAGCACACTGGAAATGATGCGTCATTTCTGCCTCTTCGCTCTTGCACTGAAGACTCCAATAACAACCTTCACCTCCACCATTTTCAAATGCCATGTAATTCCCCCCTGGACCAGCTTTGTCACCAGCTCAGCACCCAGACAGTGTCCTTCCCACCCAAATCACAGCCTGGAGAGCAATGGACTGGCCCCACCCAGTTTATTCCCAGAATCCTGCACCTTCTCCCCTTCCAGCCCCACCCCAACCTCCCCATCCAAATTAACATGGAGCTTTCCAAGGCACTTTGTTACTGATTCCTCCCAGAGGTGGCAACCTTTGGTGACCTGGCCTAGTTGCTAGATATCATACAATTTTTACAGCTGACTTGCTGTTTTTGCTTCCTTTTCAATTAGTACTTGGAAATATTTTGGATCCACAAATGGCTCAGGAAATTCTAAATGAAAGCCCCTGCCAGGTTGCAGTTGGCCCAGCAAGGTCTCAGGCCTGAAGCTGTGCTGCACAAACAGACTTTGGAGCCCTTCCAAATGCACTGCACTCTTCAGGCAGCTCCCCCTGTCGCTCTCTTAAAGAACAGAATTATGTCAACAAAGACACAAGCAATGTCCTTCCAGAAGATAAATGTACGATTCACGCCAATAAATGAGTATGATCCCTGTCTCCCTCACCACCCTTCCAGTCTCTCTGAAAATGTCGACAGAGTTAGAACTGTCGTATTTATTACTTTTCAAACCCAGAGGTACAATTACTTCTTGAACAGAGAGAAGGTAATGGATCCTGAAGAAATGGAGTGACCCTGATATGTGCAGAACAGAGGTCACTATCTTAATCTCAGTTTTGTTTCATTGTGAATCTTCACATACCCATTCGGCCTCTTAAACTTGAGTTTGTAATTTTAAAGAGCATATTCCCATATCTTCTCAGGGTGCTATAGGTTACCTATCAAGGCAAGATAGAATGATGTTTAGGCACAGTTTCAAAGCCAAATCGTACTACTCCTTAGTACCTCCTGGGTGACTTTGGATAACTTACTTGACTTTGCTCTGCTTCAGTTTCTTCATCTGTAAAATGGGGATGATATCAGAATATATCTTAAAAAATTCTTATAAGGATTAAATGAGTTGATGCATAAACCACATGTAAGAGTAGCTGGCACACTATAAATACTTAATAAATGTTATCTATTACTATTTATTGATCCAACAAATAAAAAATGGCTGGAAAACTGAAAAAAAAAACTCATTGTCAATTAGTTAATAGCAAAGGCAGCATCAGGGCTTTGGATGGTGGCAGCAGATCCCAAAATTTCCCCCAAAGCACATACTACCCCTGAGAGGTAAAAAGTTTTCAAATGCTCTTCAGAGGTAGACTTCAAATATAGACAAGTAATAAAAGCTTGGACATGGGGAAGAACTGCAGAGAGAGGAGGGGTAGCAGGTTGTAAGAAGAAAGTCATAAAACCTCATCTTTGCAGTAGGTTTCTCTCTCTCGGGGGGTGGATGAGTTTGCAGCAGTAATCTGCATGGATTCACTTGAGTGTGAGTGTGAGTAAAGCAGTTACTATAGGTTTTAGGGGTGATCAAGGTGGGGAAGAGAGTTGACGAGGTTTGACAAGGTAAAGGATGGAGACAAGGCCAAGTCCAACACCACTGGTGTAGGTGAGAAGCTGCGATTATCTACATGATAAACTGGCAAAGATGAACTAGTTTGGCCTCTCAACTCAAACCTCACAGCTCTTCAGCCTCTTGAGCCCCACTTGTGCAAAGTGAAGCCATTTGAGATAAGTTCATGCAATGTTCTCCTACTAGACACTGAGACCTTGGCTTACTCGACCCAACATCTGGTTTGAGGACCTGCAAAGTTGCCAGTGAACCACTGACTGGGTCATGGCCGGGACCCAACAGCAATTCACTTCATGGCAGAACATGGGATTTGGCTAGACTCCGTGTAGCCTGGCCACATTTTAAAATAAATTTGAGACTTGGTAGGATTTGCATTTTGATTTTAACAAATACGAGCCAAATACTCCAAATTCCACACTAGATATGTAACTGTGGAAGGTCCATAATCTAAAGCCTTAAGGCTTTGAATTGATGTTTCTGAAACTAAGGAGATTTTGTCAATCATAATTTTTCACTCACTTCTTAGAGTTTGATCCATAATGTGAAATACAACAAAGGGAACAATCAGTATTATCAAAAGTGCCAATCAGAGAGCTATACTTACACTCTTCAGCGCATATTGTTTAATCAAGATTTATTATATGCAGATGTGTCCAGTCAGCAACAGCAGTGAGTGTTATTAGCTCATTGCTGGGGAAATAAAGTTCTAGGAAGCAAAAACAGAACTAATTAAACCACCAACATATAAACTAATGTCCTCACTAGTTCTCAAAAGTTTTAACAAGAGCTTTTTAAAATACAGATTCAAGCTGGAACAACTTTTCTTGCTGGTACTAAAGCACTTTTGATCCTCAAAAGTGCAAGACATCAGAAACAGAAATTTGGAAATGGACCCAGTCTGGGAGTTTGATTTATATTTAATATATAGCCTGATTTATTTCACAAAACAATTAATGTGGCTCCCAAATATAGATACTATGGCCAGATAACTTAAATGAGAAGACAGCAAGAAAAAAAGAAACATAAGGAGAAGGTAAAAATAAACAAAAAATAATGAGACTAATACAAAAATAAGTCACAATATTCTATTTATTTGCTTTAATTGGTCCACAAAGTTGACTGTAGCTCTAGCCACTACTGAGAAATGTGATTAGTTGCTCAAGTCAGACTGTTTATAAGACAAAAACCCACTGTTCAATGGAAATAAATCTATTTTTGAGACATGAAAAAAATGTTGAGGACTAGTTATTCTGGTTAATATAATCCAGAGTGAGAGTCTTAAAGATCTGGTCTGACACTGGTCTTCTGTCCAAATGAGAATGTGATAGACTTAGTTGGACATCTGTCCTGTGGATAGAGATAGAAAGCTTGCATGTGGGTTTGTGATACTACTATTTATGTCTAAAAATCTGAACAATTCAAAAATTAGAGTCTTTCAGAAGTTGGTGTTTCTTTTAAAGAATTTTACAAATTAGGGAACATAGATAGGAGATAAAATAATAATAACACAGCCATCTATGTTATGGTTAAAAAATGAGAAAAGCCCCTTTACAAAAATTTAGGGTGAGTCAGTGAAACATCATCTCACCCCAGTTAGGATGGCTATTATCAAAAAAGCAAAAAATAACAAATGCTGATGAGGATGCAGAGAAAAGGGAACTCTTATATGCTGTTGGTGAAAATGTAACTTAGTGCAGCCATTATGGGGAACAGTGTGGCAGTTCGTCAAAAACTACAAACAGAACTACCATATGATCCAGCAATCCCACTACTGAGCATCTATCCAAAGGAAAGGAAATCAGTATATTGAAGAACATGTGCACCCACATGTTTATTGCAGCACTATTCACAATAGCCAAGATGTGGAATCAACTTAAGTGTCCATCAACAGATGAATGGATAAAGAAATGGTGTATTTACACAGTAGAATATTACCCAGCCATAAAAAGAATAAAATCCTGTTATTTGCAGTGACATGGATGGAACTGGAGGTCATTATGTTAAGTGAAAAAAGCCAGGCACAGAAAAATATTGCATGTTGTCACTCATACATGGGAGCTAAAGAAGTTGATCTCTTGGAGGGCCAAAGTAGAATGATGATTGCCAGAGGCTGGGAAGGGTAGGTGAGGGAAAATGAAGAGAAGTTGGTTAATAGGTATAAACACACAATTATATAGAAAGTATAAGTTCTAGTATTTGATAGCACAGTAGCATGACTATAGTTAACAATAATTTATTGTATATTTCAAAATAGCCAAAAAAGTAGTTTTGAAATGTTCCCAATACAAAGAAATGGTAAGTGTTTGAGATGATGGATATCCTAAATACCTTAATTTTATCATTACATATTCTATTGATGTATCAAAATATCACATGTACCCCATAAATATATAGAATTATTATGCATCAATAAAAAAATTTAGGGTGAGAGATTATTCTCAGGGCCTGTTAATTTGTGGAGTTAATTTTGTTTTTTAATTACAGGCAGGAGTTTATTGGTTGCTTTATTTATGTGAAGCAAATCTGTGCATTTATCTAGGTCTATATGTGCATTTTATCCAGTTGTAGAACTGAGGCTGCAAGCTACTTGCATGTATATGTGTAAAAGAGATGTGTATGGCTGTGATAGGTTGTGTTATTTGTGTTTGTGAACTTTATTAGGCTGTCATAGTGTTTCTGTGTGTGTGACAGGTTGTTCTTAAATACTATCTGCCAGTTTTCACTGTAGAATAGAAATTAGTTAGATGGTTAAAAGTTGTAAATAAGATAAATGGTTGAGACTACACAAAGAACAATAGTGGTTCATGCTGCTATAACAAAATAGACTAGGTAACTTACAAAGCAAAACAAACTTGTTATAACTTGTTATTGCATGCCTGAACAGGATCTAGTTTGAGGTACTCAGAAGGATAAAACATGAGTTTGAAAAGAGCCCCTATCAGAGCAACATGAATTTTGCTAAAATTCAAGCAAGAATAAACATCAAATTTTTGGAGAAGCCTAGATGGAAGAATGGTGAAATCATCAGCGTTTCACAAAAAGTTTACAAAGACAATGTCCCAAAGAAATCAGTTTACAAATGAACGACTTATTTTAAGAAGGGACTAGATGACATTGAAGATGAAGCCTGCAGCAGAAGGCTATTGACATCAATTTGCAAGGAAAAAATTAATATTGTTTGTGGCTATTTGAAGAAGACTGATGATTAACAGCAGAAACAATAGCCAACACCATAGACATCTCAATTGACCCAGCTTACACAATTCTGATAGAAAAATTAAAAGATTAAAGTTGAACAAACTTTCCACTTGATGGGCACCCAAACTGTCGTGCTCGGATCAGCTGCAGACAAGAGCAGAGTTTTCAATGGAATTTTAAATAAGTAGAATAAAGATCTTAAAGCATTTCTTTGAGGAATTGTAACCGGAGATGAAACATGACCTTACCAGTACAATCCTGAAGACAAAGCACAATCAAAGTAATGGCTACCAAGAGATAGACATGTTCCAGTCAAAGCAAAAGTGGACTGGTCAAGAGCAAATGTCATGGCAACAGTTCTTTGGGGATGCTCAAGGCATTTTGCTTGTTTACTTTTTGGAGGACTACAGAAAAATAATATCTGCTTATTACATGAGTGTTTTGAGAAAGCCAAAAATTTGGCTGAAAAAATGCCTAGAAAAGCTTCCCTAGAGAGTCCTTCTCCACTTGCTCATTCCTCTCATCAAACAAGGGCAATTTTGTGAGAATTTCAATGAGAAATCATTAGGCATCCACCTTACAGTCCTGATTTGGCCCGATTTAGCTCCTTCTGACTTCTTTTTGTTTCCTAATCTTAATAAAAAATCTATAAAGGGCACCTATTTTTCCTCAGCTAATAATGTAAAAAAGACTGCATTGACATAGTTAAATTTTCCAGGGTCCTCAGTTCTTTAAGGATGGACTAAATGGCTGGTATCATCACTTGCAAATGTGTCTTGACCTTAATGGAGCTTATATTGAGAAATAAAGTTTATAATTTTTATTTTTATCCTTTAATTCTATTTTTCCATTAATATTTTGAAGTCCCTTTGCATTAGCTATTAGTATTTATTAGTATGTTTGTTATTAGGTATTGTTATTAATATAAATATGTTTCAGAGATTATATACTTTATAAGATGCATTGGAAAGCCCTGGAGATTTTTCAGTTTCTTCCTTGTCCGTTACATGCTGAGAGAAACAACAATAAAAGAATGATAAAATTTTAGTAAAATTATCATCATGTGCCAGGAAAGGGTTTTACTCTCTTCCATTCTTATATTGCTGGTCACTGTATCTATTTGAGTTCTCATCCTTAGATGGCTCCTGATTTCTTCCCATGCTTGCCTTAAGGATCTGCTTGAAATGTGAAGCCAGAAACTGAGTTGTTAGCCAGAGGACAGTCTCAGAATCTCAGTGAAAATGACTGTACCAGGTATTCTTAATTATTGATACAGCAAGGACTAGACTCTGGCTTTCCAGCATACAATACCATTGCTTGGACAGCAATCAGACTGTACCAGGGGACCAAGTGGGATCCTGTCAGTCCAGAAGCAGGAATGTCATAAAAGCAGACTATTGACTCAAGATGCAGCAGGACAGGAATGAATTACCCAGGAATGAAATAAAATTAGAAAAGCAATCAACTGTGCTTACTTTTTATAAATATATTGTTGGTAATGTTTTTTAAAATTTTATATTACTCCATGGGCATCTAAGAAATCCCTTCTTCTCTTTTCTTGATGCTTCTCTTACCTCAATTTCATAGACCATACTATTGCAAAGTGAAATGCTCCATTTACTAAATGGTAGCATGTTCTCACTGATCAGAATTCTGGAACAAATATTTTTGTTCAGTCTCCTTACTTTGCATGGCAAGAGAGTTATTTGCACAGATTTATTAAGAATCTGTCCTCTTTTTTACAGATATATAACTGAACAAATTGATTACTAAACTTAGGCCATATGTGGAGTGTAATAATTGAATTAAATCTCATTTCATCCAGTATGATGAACCCATTATTATGGAATAAAGTGAGAGCTTCATATGTGGAACTAATGTCTACAATGCCATGTAGAAAAGTCAGTATGTATCTTTCTATTGCTTACAGGCAGTAAGAAGGATCACTTTCTAGCAGTCTCCAAACACTAGTAATTTGGGGCCACCTCAAGAAGAGAAGAATTCACATGCAGTTGTAGGCATTGTTGGTGGACCCTGGTTGGAGATGAATTTCTCTAGCACTAGAAAAAATAAGCATATATAAGTGATTAAAACAAACACATCTTTGGAAGGAGAAATCTCTGGACTGATGTAAGTTATTGAGATACAATCCCAGATTCTTTACAAACTCTTCAGATCAAAGTTAATTCTCTGGTTTTTGCAGTTGCTTGGCTTCTCCTGGCTGTATATTTACTGACTGTACAACAAGGAGGGTGTCATGTGTTTTATATGCTGCTCCTCTGTAAATTAATCAGTAAAAGAACACAAAACACAATGAAACCATCCTTTGTGATCAAAAATAATCTTAGGAGACTATGATCACACAAAGGACTACTAAAATATTTATCCAAAACATAGAAGAAAGGCAAAAAGATGACTATATAACCTTTGTTGTCATGCCAGGGAGTTGTCTAACAAGCCAGCCAAGGTGCATCTGACTCTCTAGGCTAGGGAATATAACTTTGTTTGACTTACTATTTACCACTGATAAGAGCCCAGGCATTTTACATCTCTATAAAGGCAGATGTTACTTTGTAGAAAACAGATAAACTACAAATGATTTTTGTCCAGTAGATAAGATGCTATGATCAGAATGTTTGTGTTGCCCTAAAATTCAAATGCTGAAACTTAATCCCCAATGCAGTGGTGTTGGGAGATGGAGTATGACCTAGTCACCTCATCCCCAGAGGGAGGTTACTAGGTCATGAAGGCAGAGTCCTCATGAATGGGATTAGTACCCTTATAAAAAGAAGCCTGAGAGAGCTTAGTTGTGCCTTCCACGATGGGAGGAAACAGCAAGAAGGCACCATCTTTAAAACAGAAATCCAGCCCTTACCAGACACCGAATATACCAGCACTATGATCTTGGACTTCCCTGTTTCCAGAACTGTTAGAAATAAATATCTGTTGTTTATAAATTAACCAGTCTAAGGTATCTTTTATAGCAGCCCAAATGGACTAAGACACAAAATAACTCCGAAGGTTATGGTTTTATTGCTTTGTAGGAAATCAATCATTTGTGTACCTACCTAACTCAGCAATCTCATTGCAGTTCCTTTTTTTATTGCAGTGTTCATTTCGGTTTTTCCTTAATTGACTACATATACACTAGTTTCTCATGTCCTCCTATGAATCAGCTTTGTCATACTGCTGGTTCCTTCGTTATTGAGGTAATCAAAATCTGACACATGTTCACTATGATTTTTATGAGAATTGTGTTTTTTTTAATTCATTGAAAATTAAATTTTGATATAGCCAAAGGAACATAGTTCAGCCACCAACAAAATACATTTTTAAATACTTAAGTAATTTACTTGCAATGATGGATCATCATGACAAGGATAATTCTCTTAAACTCAAGATACCCTCCAAAATTCCCCTGAAAAACCTCTTTCCCTAGCCCAAGCCCAAGGGACTCAGGTTCTTCTCCACTTTCACTTTCCTCCTAATTATACAGTATAAAGCCCTGGAAAACTTGTCTAGTAGGACTAAATCCTACCCAGAGGATAGGGGGTGGATCACTGAACTTGTCAAAGCAGAATCCTTATTTTATTGATTTTGAGAGAGAAAAAACTTGGAACGTGAATACAATAATAATTTTAGTCCCACCTCATAGTATTAAAGTGACTCTATAAGTTTGGAATCTGGAAAGTCAGTGTAAGTAGAGATTGATTAATAAAGAAATTACGTATTTTTTAGCTCTTTTTGTGCTTGTCACAGGTGAGAGGTGCCACTGGACAGGAAGGCTTCTGTCCCATGGCCTAGTATCGCAGAGTTTGCAGGGCTTACTTCTCCTTGCTAGAGGCCTGTCAGATGGGCCATGAGAAGGAAGGAAGAGGTCCCATGTTATACGACCCACCGTGTCCGACAAATAAGTGAAAAACTGAGGCTCCTGCAGGGTAATATTTTTAATCAAATAAAACCAATTTTGCACCCATCCCTTGCCACTTTCTTTCAGCACCATTTTGCCTATTTTGTCAGGCAGAAAAGCTCAGTCCTTTCAGGTAAACTACCTCTCTCTGCATCCAAATTTCATCCAGGCTTATGAAGGGAACCCAGAGTAGACTTTACAACCTCTTTTCCAATGGAATAGTTAAGTGCCTTGAAAAAAAGGAAGCAATGAGAAAATAGTGATGGTCCTGTGCCAGATCCTATTAAAGGTGCTTTACATATATTAATTCACTTAATCTACACAGTAACTCTATGTAATAAGTACTGTTATTACCCCCATTTTACAGATAAGGTAAGTTACTTACTGGATGCCACACAAATAGTAAGTGGCAGAGCATGCATGGATTTAAACACAGGCAATTTGTCTCTCAACCATGGCACCATATGTCTTTTATAAATACTCTCTTTCCCTACCAACCACCCTACACCAAGAGACTTTGATCACTGTGAATTTAGTGGCCCTAATATCTTGATATCTTTATCATTTATACATGTATTCCTCAACTTATATGATTGTCTATTCCAGAAGTTATTGTGAAATTAAAATTGTAATAAGCCAAAATCCATAAATGACACACAATAGGATATATATGGTGTTCTATATATGTCTATCTACATTAGATTGAAACAACAAAACAAGTTGATGCAAAGAATTTGCAATGGTAAGAAAAGAAAAGGACATTGGAAGTGAAAGTCATTTTGTCATAGCTGTGATCCATGTTAAGACCTCACTTCCCATATTTGTCTCAACTGTATATTGTGTGTGTCCCATTTGTGATGCAAAAGTTTTCCACAATCCTAAAATTAATAAATTGTGCTCGTCATGCAGGTTTAATTTGCCTAGGTTGAATTTTGCACTATCCGGGATATTTCTGTAATAATATTGATAAATAATATTTATGAATACAGTATATTCTAACTTGGACCACAGACTTACAGATTGTAGTAAGAGAGGGAACATTAAAGACCATCTAGCTCCATATAGATTTTAGTAGATTTTGTATGAGAACATATAAAACAAATCTCCTTTGTCCAGATCACACAGCTTCTGAGAAGAATTTAGGAAATTGCTGTAAAGCATTGATGGTACTTACTACTAGAACTAGAGGAATGCCCACATGTAAATGACACACTTTCTGGAGGCCTCCCTTACTCTATGACTCACAAAGTGATGGATAAAGACCATTTTATCCAATGCAGCAGTGTACTTCCCACTGAAGGGCACCTGAAAATACTGCACACACTTGCCTAGGTACTTGACTTGTAATTGGCTTGAACACTGGAGATGGAGTCAGCAAAATCCTTATTGTATTCTACACTTGTGGTGTATTATGTAAGCATCAAGGAGTGACAAAAGTATTAATAATTAAAGTCTCTGTTCAGGTTTTTGTTCTTCTGTGCTATTACATGGGTATAATTGGCCCCATTTTGTCACTGGAGAAATTGGAGTTCTGAGAGCTTAACGATCCACTTAGGTTTTAATTCTCTGGTAGGACGGTAGTTGGGTTGGGTGGGTGGCTGGGGTAGATAGATAAATTGAGAAGCTTCAAAAATATATAAATTATGCGACAGAGAAGAAAAAGACAGATGCTAAAGAAACACAGAGAGCGGTTGTGAAGGAAGGGCTGTGGAGGGAAGCCAGAGGACTTTGTTTATTGTGGGAGGTTTTCGAAGAGGGGATGAGAAGGACAGGCACTCTCAAACACTCTGGGTTGGGTGAAAAGTGATGCAACCTTTTTGGACGACAATTTGACAATATCTATAAAATGTTTACATGTACCTATCCCTTGACCTAGTGATTTCATTTCTAGAAATTTAGCTAAAAAATAGTCATATGTGATTAACTTGATCTTCTGACCAGAGAGCAACAAGACAGTTAGGTGGCTCAGCCGTCCAATGAATATCTATTGAATGCAGTGATTTCGTAGCACTATCGGCTTCTAAGAATCTTAAGGGGATTCATCCTGCAAAGTGACATTTAAAACCCCTAAGCCTAATATTTTACCTGTCAGACCAACTTTCCTCAATTCTTAGCCACTGATTTTTGTGATCTTTACTTGCTGGAACTGAAGTTTATTTACGAGCTTTAAGGCAGCACAGAAAGAAGCAATCTTACCGGTTCTCTTAAAAGTGGAGAAGCTACTATAAGAGATGGACACTATATTAAAAAAAAAAAAAAAGAAAAGAAAAGAAATCTTTTGCCCCAGCTCAATAAAAAATTGTTTAAAAATTATTGAAAGATGGAAGCCAAGGGGAAATACCTGCCAGGGGTGGAGGGTGAGGGTGGGAGTCAAGAATTCAAAGCGCTCATGTAAATCTACTTTAAATATCTAAATTTTATTTGTTGGTTGATTTGTATGGTGACCGTATCCATCTGTATCTGCAATCTCAAATCCAATATCTTTATTATAGACATTTGCCAAACATTCCACAAGGAAATACACTGCTTATAAAAACATCCAAATAAACATCCATGATGGAAGCTAGCCAGAAACTTTGAAAATTGTGAACAATTCTCACTCGACCAGACAATGGGGTTAAGATGAATCTATTGGTGAGAATAAAAGAAATTTTTGGCATCAATGTATTAAGCTTTTTGAATCGAATCTTAATAGCTTCCATTTTCCCACCACCACCAGAAAAAAATGATTGCCAATTGCAAAAAGTGGCTTTATTTTCCAACTCCATCAAGTATTTTTTCCTGGATTCAGGAATAAATATTCCAAGTTCATCCTAAATTCAACCATAAATAAGTCATAGATTCAATTATTTGATGGGAACCATCAATAATAGATGCTGAAAAGTATTCTTGAACATAGGAAAACCAGAACCAAGAATTTGATCTGTGTTTATATCAATAAGGACTTGCTGGCTCGAGGAAAAAGAATGAGATAAATCTCTTCAGCCAGACAGAGAGCAGGTGAGGTGAGCGGCAAGAGTATTAGCTCTGCTTTGAAAATGTTAAGTCGTCTATTTGAAGTGGGATTGTATGTTCCCTGTTATGTTGTGTGCTTATTCCACATACAAGCTGTCGTCCTGGTACTAGAGTCAAGGGAG
>RJWJ010023972.1:0-25394 GCA_004363605.1 Indri indri
AAGTGCTCCAAAAATGTTCACTGACTGAATTAATGAGCTCATTAATCCCATCAATGAATGAATCAGAGATGTAAGGTTGCTACTTTCTACCCCGAGAGAGCAAAAGGGATGTACTATGGTCTAAATGTTTGTGTCGCCAACTCCCCACCAAAAATCCATTTTTTGAAGCCCTCACCCCCAAAGGGATGATGTTAGGAGGCGGGGTCTTCGGGAGGTGATGAGGTCCTGAGGGAGCAGCCCCATGGATGGGATCAGTGTCCTTATAAAAGGGACCCCAGAGAGCTCCCTCGTCCCTTCCACCCTGTGAGACACGGCAAGAAGGCGCCGTCTATGAACCAGGAACTGAGTCCCCACCAGACACAGCCTCTGCCACGCCGGGATCTCGGACTTCCAGCCTCCAGAGCTGGGAGCAATAAATGTCTGTTGTTTATAAGCCGCCCAGTCTGTGGTGTTTTTGTTACAGCAGCCTGAAAGGACTAAGACACAAATAACGAGAACTGACTTGCAAAAACTGACAAGCTATTTCGTATTGGAAGTATTTCCTCTCTCTTCTTCCGGGATTCCGGGTCTGTTTCTATGACATTATATGATATTGTCCACAAATCCTGGGAGCTTCATTTTTTTCACTGTTTATTTTCCCTTTGTATTTTACACTGAATAATTTCTATCGACCTACCTTTTAGTTTACTGCCTTTTTTTTTTTTTTTTTTTTTATTCCTTTCTTGGTTTCACTGAGTCTATTTCTTGCAATTTCTTCCAAGGTCCTCATCCCGGGCGAATCCTTAAGGAGAGGTTGATGCTCAAGAGATTTTGCAAAGCAAACACAAGTCCAGGAACGGGCAGAAAGGCACTGTATGATTTACACTCCCAGGGATCAGGGTGGGGGGATGAGAGGAACCTCCGGGACCACCTCCGTGCAACCCCTCATCTGTAAACGGTCAGTGTGTACACAGCCCCACAACTGGCAACGATGCCAAGATACAGAACACCCTCAGCCTCCTTGTGAACACCACTCAGAGCCTTTATCCGTGGCGGGGCTCAGAAAGCAGGTGGAGTAAGTTCTAGCAGTGTCTACAGCACTCTGGGGTGAGCACAGCCAACACTAATTTATTACATCTTTTCACATAGCTAGAAGAGAGGACGTTGAATATTCTCAGCACAAATGATAAACGTTTGAGGAGATGGATCCGCTAATTACCCTGATTTGATCTCTATGCATTGTATGTACTGAAACTTTGTACCCCGTAAATATGTACAATTATGTGCCAATTCAAAAATAAATAGAATACATATATATTTTTTTTAAATAAGAAAGAAAAAGACTGGTTTTGATAAAGGGGTCCAGTTCAGACTTCCACCCCACTGGAGGCCAGCAAGATTTTGTAGCCACAGATTTATTTTATTGGCAGCTGTCTGTGCATTTTACAGATGTGAGCTGAAGAGTTGACGTAGCCTCTTGCAGAGAAGAGTGAGAAACACCAGCCCGGGCTCATAACTGAGCATGAATTTGTATCTGGAATCCAACCCCCCTAAAAGCCGGGGGGGGAGACATCTCGTGCCCACGGTGGGAAGGGACTTCGGTCCCAGTCGCCCAGCTGGCCAAGCCCCCCTGCAAGCTGTGTGATCAGAGCAGCACAGCTCATTTCTGGATTATACGTTAGGGTTCTTTGAATGCATCTTGTTTTGTAAAATAAAATAAAATAAAATAAAATAAAATAAAATAAAATAAAAATTCTGGTCCAAAGGAAAAATAAAAATAATCAGAACCGGGCATGTGGCACAGGTTTCTGGAAAGCTAACATCACCCTCTCAGGCCAAGAGAGGAGGCACTGAGAACAGTATGTTCCAACACCAGCAATTAGTTACCCCAGAAATGAATGCCCTGGTTCAGAAAGACAGAGAGAGGTTGGTTTACAGGGAAAACTGACAGCCGTAGGTGGAAATAAACCATCATACACACAGGAGCACATGAAGAAATCAACACTTAGACACAATTCTAACTTACAAGATATTTTTCTAACTTCAACGTCTAAAAACATTTCTAGCCTAAGATTAAGTCAAATGCATACAAAAAAAATATGAAATACAATAAAAGCTGCGGGGGAAATACACCAAAGTAAATTGATTAAAATTGGTTTTGCAAGCTGCATCAATAAGAGAAGGGGAAAAAAACACAAGTCAAGTCCTAAAACTCAGTCCCAGAGATAAATCCGAACCAACCGAGAAGAATGAAATCATCCGCCAATTTGCCCATCACTAGTTGCATCTCTTTTAGCTCAGAGCTCTAATTCAGCTCTGAGCTTCCTGGCAGCCAAAGAGAAAAGGTATCAATGCCAGAAATGACTCTCACCACCTTCAATATCAAAAAGTGTTATTTTATTACTGGATGCCAAACCTTTCCTAGCATGTCACTTAAAACTTCATGTTCCATCTGAGGCTTCCTTTGAGGAACATGCAACAAAGACAATAACAAACAATCTTGATTTTAATGACATCCGTTTATGCGAGCTGAGGCTCTGAAACCAAAACGTAATTCAGTGAGAGCCATTCAGTGCGATGCAGGGCAGAGGGGGAATCCCTTCTCTCCAGTGCTTGCATCCCACCTTTGGCACAGTGAAGCCCCACCGGACCCTTCCCTCACCCTGTGTTCCAGCAACGCTAGCTGCTGCCTTTGGCCCACACGTGCAGACCTTCTCTGCAACGGAAAAGCTCTTCCCTGTTGCATCTGAATTGGGAAGGCTTAGCCATCCCTCCATGTCTAGCTCAAGAATCTCCTGTTTCATAAGGGTTTCTGGACACGCCTCTCATCTGGAGGAGCAAACACTGACCGTTGAGTTGCTCTGGGCACTCATTTTCCATACTCAAATTCAAGGATGCAGGCTTGCCAAGCCACAGCCAGAGCAAGACACAGAGAGAACGCACGCCTCAAATGCAACAGGGATTCCCCCGTGCCACCCTGCCGGGACGGGACATACTAGAAGCCTTCCCATCTGATACCCCTAGCTCCTCCCGGCTCCCAGCTAGCGTGCACAGCTCGGGGCATGGCCTGATTCTGTCTGCTTCTTGCTCCTTCAAGCTCTGGGCTGAGCTGTCAACGTTGGCCATGGACAGAGTTTACCCAGCCACGGAGCCACCCGCCCCTGGCCCATCCCGCTCATCCGAGAGCGAGGTCCTCCCCACGCCCAGCCGGCTGAGCTCAGGGAACGGCAACAGAAAGGGACACAAAGGTTATTGCCGTGAGTGATTCCCGACAGTCCCCGATTCTCCACCCGGCCGCCCAAGACACACCCAGCTTGCTCTTCTGATGTTTTCTTAAGAAAGAGGGGAAGCGTATGGCCACCATTCTTGAAATATGTTTTGCGCGTGGGTGGATTAGGAATGGCCCGGAACCGAGACTCCAGGGAACAGTCACAGATGGTCCCACCTCTGAGGACAGACACGTGGGATCCGGCTTATCCTGGGTGAGGGAAGTGCCCCAAAATGCAGCACCCACAGGGAGCTCTGGGAAATCTCTGTAGAAACCCACTGACGGCCACACTGGAAAGAAAAATTTTCCTTGGGGCCATGGTGTTTTATTACGAAAACAGAATAAAAATTTTGAAAACAAAACGATCCTTTCTAGTTTAATGAAAAACGTATTTTTTTGTTATTGTTTTCTGTGCATGAGTTATACGCAACTTGAGAAATAGTTCTCTCGGCTGCCAAGGTGAAGAGACATGTGAGTTACATATGCTTCACGAGGCCCCGGGCTCAAAACTGGCGTGAGTTAAATACAACTCACATGGCAGTTAATGTGTTAAAAAGTACTAAAAACAATTATTTTTTCTCTATTATAAAATGCATCAATTTCATATACCAGGAGCTGCAAGATCAAAGCCAGCCACAAACTGCAAGGACAGAAACGTGAGTCTTTTTCTTATTCTAAAACACCCAAGGAGAATCTTGCAGATTAAATACACGCACGGCAAAAAAAAAAGAAAGTTTGCAGTGAAATGCACACAACTCAACATTGGTGCATTTCTGAGCAGCTGGAAATCACACACACACACACACACACACACACGCGCGCGCGCGCGCGCGAATATCGATGTTATTAGACAGAAACTTTCCAGAAAATTCTGCACCCCGACTGAGTCTGCAAGATCAACCTTCATCACCCTGGCACAAGTAACCTCAAAAACAGCAAATTACAAGTGCGACCTGGAGATTAGGACACCCATGTCTGAGCCACCTGCAGCCACCCAGGTAGATACTTTGGTGACACAGATGAGCAATGAAAAGACGTCGTAATCACGCTGCAAAATCCTTCGTCAGCCGTCCCCTGGGGGGACTCCAAGGCACAGCCCAGGACTAGGATCTCTGGCGGGGACACGCCTCCCACCTACCCCTACCAGACCACACCGACTCCAGGTTAGGGACAGGCACTTTTTGCTCTTCCTTTTGTCTCTCCTAAAGCTTTGTGATGTGCATTTTCAAAACTGGGTCAGTGTCTCGGGATACACCCAGACCAACCACCAGCAGAGCAAACCGCATCTCTGCTAAGCCTGCCTTGCACACCATGCCCAGGTACACCTGCAGCCTGCTGTTCGCTGACGCTCCCCCCGCACGCCGGCTTTGGGAGGCTGACTTCCAAAGCCACAGGGCTGACACCCCACCCCACAACAGTCCAAGAGTGAGTCGGACCCTCCAATCCCCGGGGCCCCGGCCTTGGAGCTGCGTCCTGTTCTTGCTTCTACCAACAGCCTGGATGGCTGTCATCACAGGTATCCTCTGCTCTCGGGAACAAACACCGCGTGGCCTGAGATGTTTAACTTTGTGTGTTCCTCTGGCTGCTGGTATGTGGTCATACATTCTTCTGCATGTCTCGGGGAGGGTGTTTTCTAGGTGAGCTTAGTTAGCATTTAAATCAGTAGACTGCAAGGAAAGCAGATTCCCTTCCCTAAGGTGGGGTGGGCCAGATCCAATCTGTTGACAACCAAAGACTGACCTACGCTAAGCAAGAAACGATTCTGCCTTTAGTTTCAGACGGTAGCTCCTCCCTGGCTCGACCCCGCAGATTTTGGACATGCCAGGCTTCCATAATCACGTGGGCCAATTTCTGAAAAGGAGTCTCTCTTTCTATACAAACACACATTTTAGGGACACCCAGTTAAATCCGAATTTCAGAGACACAATGAGAAATGTTTTAGTGTAAGTATAGCCCGTGCGATATCTGGGATATGCTTATACTAAGCGTGCATTCATCATTTATCTTCACTCCAGGCTGAACTGAAGTCCGTGTGCTGAGACGGCCGAGGGGAACCACCCGTCACACAGCGGATCTCTTTAGCAAAGGGCTGTCCACACGCGCCCATGCTGTTCCCTGCTCAGCGCACCGTGTTAGGCATTACAACACGGACACAGTGAGAACTTTCCCAAATATTCAAGTTCTGGTTCCTCGTGGCTTGACTGCTCACCTCCTCTCTCTCCTCTTACATTTAACTGTCAGGGGCGGGGAGAAAACAGGCCACACCTTCAATACCCTGCTTGGAAATTTCCTTAGCGAAACATCCGAGCGGATCACCAGCACGTTCCGCTCTCTGCAAAACACCGGGTCGCGATTCAGCCGCTGACTTTGCCGTTTTAAAACAAGGACTGTTCTCTGCTCTTCCGCTTTCCAACAACGCATCCCTCGTTTCCATCAGACTTCCCCGCAAGCACCTTTGATGGTCCTGTTTCCACCAACACGTGTTCACAACGACACACTGCTCTCTGTCACTTCCCTGAACCAAGATCTGCATCACTCAGGTGCCGCGATGAAGGGACGCAAACTGAGTGGCTTCAACAACAGAAGTGGACTCTCCTCACGCTTCTGGTGGCCACGAGTCCAAAACCAAGGTGTCGGCAAGGAGGGTTCCTTCTGCAGGTGCTAGGGACAGAGTCTCCCCTGGGCTTACAGGCAGCTGTCTTGTCCCTGCATCTCTTCTCATCACCCTCCCCATAAATATCTCTGCATCCAACGATCCCATTTTTATAGGGACACCAATTGTGTTGGATTGGGGTGACCTCTTCTTAGTGTGATCATCTGCACTGTCCCTACGTCAAATAAGGTCACATTTACGGGGGACTGGAGGATAAGACTCTAGCGTGTCTTTTTAGTGGGGCACAATTGAAACCCGGACACCTGACACACACACACACACACACACACACACACACGAGCCGAGACATGCGTGCAAATGCATGTACACACGCATCCAATGATACGCCAGTCCAGGGGGAAGGGAGCTCCCTGCTGAAGCCTACCTGCAAACAGATAAATGCAATCACTCAAAATCACCGTGAATGCCTCCCTCATTTCTCTTTACGTCCTTTCATCTTGGGTTCATCACAGACTCATACTGTGTTAACACTCGTATCGTACGCAACGGACGTCACCGAGCAAACGCTCTATCAATTCTGCCATATCTTGATCTCAACTGCCCCAGACGTCACCAGGTACCCCCGTGCCAGCTGCTCCCATCTGGGCAGCTGCTCTGACACCGCAGGGCACTGAGCACAATGCGGCTGCCACGTCGCAATGCTCCTGTCTGCTGCTCTCTCCCTAAGCTCAGCTGGCTTTGCAAACTCACAGCAAACTGTGCAAGCAAAGCCACTCTCCACCAGATTTCTCTGTAGATATCCACACAACTAACACCTCTAAGTGTCATCCGCTGGCAAAAGGTGTCGTGTTGGTAGTGTGTGATCAGAAAACGTTCCCTTCCAGAACCCGGACTGTGTGTGCAAGTCTCTGAGCTCACGGTTGTTTTTTTAGGACTCTAACTTGGGAGGGCTGACCTCATGCCTCGGTGGCGTCTGAGAGTTGAGGAAATTGCAAAAGTGATAGCTCCCTCCAGACCTAGCCCACTGCCCACCCCACAGTCAACCAGAGGTGGCTCCAAGGTTCAAGTGTGTGCAAGTTAAATTATAAAAACAGTAGAAGAAAACGCGGTGGCGGTGGTTGAATCTGAACATATAATTTCTATAGCGTGATGGTTACCCGAGGCTGGGAAGGGTGTGCGTGGAAGGGCGGGCAAAAAGAGGTTGGTTCATGGATACAAAATGACAAGTAGACAGAGAGAATAAGCTCTAGTGCTCAGTAGCAGAACAGGATGACCACAGTTAGCAACAACATATTGTCTATTTCAAAATAGCTAGAAGAAAATAAATTGGAAATGTTCCCAACTCAAAGAATTGATAAACGTTCAAGGTAATGAATATTCCAATTACCCGCAATTGATCGTTACACATTCTATGTACGTATCAAAATATCACATATACCCTATAAATATGAATAACTGTTATGTATGCATGTACGCATTAAAAAATGAGAAAAACACATATACTCCCATCGTTAAGATGGCTTTTTCTAAGGAAAATGCACAAATCGTGGAAGAAAAACTATACTCGTGACCACAGAAAAATGTTAAGTTCTATATAATCGAAACTGCCACAAATGACATGAAAAGGCAGATGGAAGGATTGCAGCCCGGGGATAAAGGATTCATTCTTTGTGGACAAAGAGATTTTGTAAGAACGTCCACCCCCGCAAAGGGGCAAATGAGCAACAGATACGAAATAAAACGTAAGCACAGGAAATGAAACCCCACTCACAAAGAAATAAATAGTACAACGATTACTAGTTTTCATCCATCAGTTAAAACAGGTCAAAAAGCAGGGTTCTACCCACAATTAGTAGGCACGGAAAAAATCAGATGTGTAATACACTCATTTAAAACTTTCTAAGACCATACCTACTTAGGAGGCAGGTTGGAAATGACCGTCAAACATTTATTAAACATGCATTTTCCCTATGACCCAATGATTCCACGTTAACAGTCTTGGGCGGTCACCAAATTCCGCATTCTTTACGCAAGGACGAGGGTGGAGGAAAATGGAACCGCTGGACGCCAGCCCCCGGACGATGTGTATTCTGGTGGCCCCAAATCACACACACTCGGTCTATCACAGGAAGATGGTAGGTGTGCCAGGTGCACCATTTTTATACGGGACGTCAGAGTAAGACGAGATCTGTCCCGACAGTCAGAGGTCGGAATAATTGCGTAAGCCTTTGGTCCGCTGGGGTGTGCCAGCAGCCAGGGAGGACACATCTCCCTGGGAGGAGTGGGCATGGGAGATGGTGTGGGGTGGGTGGGCACCTAGTTCTGTTTAGTGGATGCCCTCACCGGCCAACTGGAAAACGTGTGTCTGAGTCCCCAGGGAGCACAGGGCGACTGTTCCCGACGGAGTCCCCACGCCAGGGCACAATCCTGCCAATGACCACGAAAAGCAACGTGTTAACCACAGACCTGGACCTTCTAAGAACATCAGGGGCAGGACAGTGACGATGGGATTGATTTCATCTGAACGCCGAACACACGCAAAAGCACCGCACGCGCCCAGGAAGCCGCCCCGTCATGACACACGCCTCCCGCACCAGCCACATAAACAGGCTTGCTCCAGAGTCCCCACGGGTTGTGACACCGGCATGCACTCCGGGCGTTCTGAGTGGTCATGCAGCTCTTGGATGCCAGAACCAAGCGCTAAGCGCACAGCCTGGGCTTTGGCAAGAATGATGATAATCACCCAGACTTAAACCTCCGGGTGTGAGCTGTCAGCTGTAGGTGATGAACACGTTTTTGAGCAAATAGTGTCAATCCCGGAATCAGTCACTCGACGGTTGCTTGAAATGCCCAGCATTATTTAGAATGACCCATAACTTCCCATGGTTTCAGGTGTACCGAGGAAGAGGATAACATTCCCACTTCTAACCTATTTTTATACCAAGCACACAGAAACTCTTAGCGTACGTGCTATTTTAGAAGGGCTGACGTTACCCGACCGATCAACTGCCTTTTCCTGCCCTCCCCCAAAGGAATATGATACAGCTGCCCGGTTCTGTGCGTGGCAGGGTCAGACCCACGCCAGTGTCAGACGCAGAAGTCCAGGTGCTGAGTTTAGGGGTAAGGTGCCACCCAGATCTCCTGGGCAAGTCACGTGAAATTTCCCGTCCTCAGATTTTCCCCTGTGAAATGAGGAGGATGGAATGTAGGACTTCCATGGTTCCTTCTAGCATGTTCCACAGAACCGGTAAAAATGTGGAACTATGCCCACACCAACGACACCTATCCTTTAAGGAAAAACCATTAACTCATTTAAATTTCACGTCGGGAGAGTAAAACCTGCCCGATGCTCCTTTGATTTAACCGTAAAGTATAAAAGTAATACTCAAGTATTAATTTCAAGTATTAACGACCATAAAGTATAAAATTAACACACTCAAGCCGTGTGGGGACTGGGGGTGCCGAACCCACCTCTCGGTTGAAAATCCGTGAATAACTTTTGACTCTCCAAACAATTATTCATCATCTGCTGTTGATCAGAAGCCTTACCGATAACATGAACAGCGATCAACCCGTTTTGTGTGTTCTGTGTACGACACAGGGCTGTCTGAAAAGTGTCCTGCCGTGTAATAAGAAAAATTATGGGAATTATGGCTGGATACCTTCTAGACAGCCCTCATAGACTACCTTCTTACAGTAAAGTAAGCTAGAGAAAAGAAAATAGTATTCAAATCTGAAAGGAGAGAAAATGTATTTGCTATTCATTAAGTGGACCAGCATAATTCAAATCTGCCCTCTTCAAGGGTCAACCGATATATATGTTATTATATGATATATATATATAATATGGATGTATATATTTTGAGTCCCATTCAGCTATGGAATCGCAAATAAAGCTCAGTATACATGCACTGTGTCAGCCCTCAATGGAACGAGTAGCTAAAACACTAGCCCATAAACACCCCCACCAGAATTTCCAACACTATGCGTGAGATCGTGCTTTCGTGAGTCCCGCCCATTCTCCACACACTACTTTATTCCAGGAAAACTCAGGCATCGTGTCTTAGAAACAGAAACCCCAGGAATGCTGATCAAATACCACCTTCCGGAAATGCAGGCATCTGAGAGGAAAGCATTGTCTGCCAGTCACCGCGTAAGAACTCTCAGGAAAAATCCCTTTTCGAAGGCATTTGTGGAGTCTGCGGGGTTCCAAACTCACAAACAGAGAAAGCCACCATCTGTTTCCCCAAGGAAACAAAGCTGAGGGGACGTTCGTCTCAGAGTGCCACCTGTCACCAGACTGATGCGCTTTCTCCATCAAGAAAATGGGGTGAGTTTGGGTCAACCTACACACTGAATAAATCACCCTAAAGACAAGAGAAAGGCAAAGTTTCTCAACCTCAGGCCAAGGGTCTAACTCCTGGGTGAATATTCGAAGAATTCTTCCCGCAAAAGGAAGACAAACCATCCCAAGAGAGGTGCCACATAGAGCCCCCACTCTTGGCGAATGATGAACATTCTCTACGTATTTTCCGAGGGTGGTTCTGTGTCTCAAGCCACCCTACCCCAAACAGGACCCATGAGCTCAGGGGTTCTCCATGACCAATAATAATCACAAATATAACAATTTGTTAATAGATGAATTCGAGAATTTCACAGTTCTCCAAACACATGCTTCTTTGAATCTCAGGTCAAAGGCTCTCTCCTCCCAACACTTATTTTCAATGAAAGATTTTTGGTTCCTCCTAAATTTTAATGAGGAAGCCACTGAGAAGTATTCTCAGAGGCAGTGATTAAGGGTCATTCATGATACATGACGTTAAATCACGTGGGAATATTCAAGTAAGCAGGTGAGGAGACCCGAGTTCCAGACAGGACTGGGCACGAGGGCATGTGTTCAGGTTTCTCCAAGCATTGAATGATTACACACATGTTCATTATTAATATATTCATACTTCTCAATCCATACATGAGACAGTGCCCCCCACATATTGGGTTAGATGCAGGGCTAACTGTAAACAGTTTTGGGGCAATTTAAACAAAGATCACACACATCAAAAACAGCAAAGGTGAGAGCCCCTTCCATGTTCCATGTATGAGCTTAACTTTTTTTTTTTGTTTTTTTTTTGAGGCAGAGTCTCACTCTTGCCTGGGGGCGAGTGCCTTGACGTCAGCCTAGCTCACAGCAACCTCAAACTCCTGGGCTTGAGCAATCCTACTGTCTCAGCCTCCCGAGTAGCTGGGACTACAGGCATGCGCCACCATGCCCGGCTAATTTTTTCTATATATATTTTTACCTGTCCGATTAATTTCTTTCTATTTTTGGTAGAGACGGGGTCTTGCTCTTGCTCAGGGTGGTCTCAAACTCCTGAGCTCAGAACGATCTGCCCGCCTCGGCCTCCCAGAGTGCTAGGATTACAGGCGTGAGCCACCGCGCCCGGCCGAGCTTAACTTTTGCAGCTAGCTGGATTTTTATGTATGCACAAATCCCAGGTCTATTTGAAAGCAGTAAGTTTCACCCCCCAAAATAAGAAGTGTTTCTTTACCACCTTCTTGGAAAATTTAACTAAAGGCTTAATTATTAATGTATTTTTAAAACAATGGTATTTGCTGTGCACTGAAAGTCTGTGTTCCCCACCCCCCAAATCCATAGTTTGAAATCCTCACCCGCAAGGTTATGGTGTTAGGAGGGGCCTTTGGGAGGGGATGAGGTCCTGAGGGTGGAGCCTCATGGATGGGATCAGGGTCCTTATAAAAGGGACCCCAGAGAGCTCCCTCACCCCTTCCACCATGTGAGGACACAGTGAGAAGGTGTCATCCATGAACCAGGAAGTGAGTCCCCACCAGACACAGCCTCTGCCATGCCAGGATCTCGGACTTCCAGCCTCCAGCACTGAGAGAAGGAACCGGCAGGCGCTGCTTTGGGCATCCCATAACTGCGTGGACACTGCCTAACTGAGTCAGGAAGTCTCCAAACAAGATTTGAGCTACCCTGATCAAAACAAGATGGCGGCAGGACAAGTTCCAACCGGTTAGAACCAGGATGGAGGAGAAACCAACCCCCTCTTGCCTTTGCAGGTTCATTCTACCCTCATTACCATAAAATTACCATGGAAGTGTCTAACCCTAACCTACCACTCCCATCATGCACCTGGTGCCATGACACTTCTGGCTTGAGAGTATTTAGGAGAAAGGAGGGCGTCACCCTAATTCCAGAAAAACACTGCCCCTTTCTAAGAAATAACATGAGTATTTCTCTCCTTGTTTAGCCTACAATTAAGCTGTTTCTTAAATAGAGGGACCCAAGGAGCCATGGGGCGGGTTCTCCTTCGCAGGGAGAAGTAGCCTCTGCTCTGTGTGTAGGGTAGATTTTCTATTCTTCCTTAAATAAAACTTGCTTTCAGTTTACACTACCCACTTGCTACTGAATTCTTTCCTGTGGGAACCCAAGGACCCATGTGGACTTCAAGTGATTCCCAGCCCTGGGAGTTACGTTCCCGTGTCAACATACATGTGCACACGTGGAAACAACATTCGTCGGAAACCAAGCAGGTGGAAGCAGGGAGGGGGTGGGTGAATTCACACCTAACGGGTACAATGCACACCGTCTGGGGGATGGGCACGCTTGTAGCTCTGACTCCAATAGTACCAACGCAGTTTATGCAACCAAAACGTTTGCACCCCCGTAATATTCTGAAATTAAAAAATTATTTTAAATTCAAAACAAAAAGATATGAGCTGTTTCTCAAACCGAGACAGCTGAGTTGATTCCAGTTAGTGACCATAGAAAGAAAAACAAACAAAAAAAAAACAGACAGGAAGCCTCTCAGCGCCGCAGTTCAGTTCCGACACACTCCGGCCCCGGGGCCAAGTCCGTCCGCTGTTACTTCTGCGAGGCCCGTGTGCGATGATGGCGTTCATGCTCACAAATTTTTTTATACAGTTTCTAAATGGTTGTGGGGGCGGTGGGGAATCCAAAGAACAATAATATTTCATGGCACCAAATATATATGAAATCCAGCGTCCGCCAAGTTTTACTGGAACAGGCTCGTTGACGGATGTTTTACGGCTGCTTTTGAGGCACGACGGCACAGCGGACTTGTTCAGCGATGGGCACAGTGTGGTCCACAAAGCCAAAGACGGCCACCACGCTGGGAGCCGGCAGGGATGGAGGGAGGGAGGGAAGGAAGGAAGGAAAGAGAGAAGGTACTGACACTCTGATGAATGTTCCGGGCTGACTCCTCCGAAAAGGCCCAGCTTTATGAACTACCCACTACTACATCACTGTCCAACACAAAAACAACGCAGTGAGGAAAAGGCAAAAACCACCAGCCACCGGCTTTATTCACTTAGGTATTCTGATGCCAAAAAAAAGGAAAAAATCCAAAAAATACATCATAGCAGCGTGACACTCTCAGGACCAGAGCACAGAGGACAGACCTCACCGTTGTGTCCTGGAAAAGTCTGCTTTCAACAACAACAATCAAAAAAAAATGTTTTAAAGGCACACAGCTGCGTCTCCTCTCCCGTGGTCAGAGGGTCGCACAGCCAAAGCGAAATTGAGACCAACACGTGACAAAGAAGTCAGAAGCTAACTGATGTCTCTGCTTTATTGAACGAGAGTCGGGCTCGAAAGCATTAAATAAGGAAAGGACACCCGGAAAACAGAGGAACGATGGCTTAGAAATAAAAACCGGACATGCAGTGGCAGCTCAGCGGAGACACACACGTGAGGCACAGACAGCAAAGGATTCTGAGAACCGGGAAGGGAACGTCGGAGATGCCACAAAACAGAGGCCACCGAGGGGACATCTGCTGCCTGCGTTTCCCGCACCGGAGCAGAGGGAGAGAGAACCCAGAACGTTTCCTTAAAAAAGAGAGTGCAGGTTGTATAAATTTCTTCCACCTTAATTTTCTGAAGACACACACCCACCAGGGACAGACACAAGCGTAGAATTCTGCACTGCTCGCAGCCACGGGACGTCACCCAGCTATAACGATGCAGGTGTTTTTCCTTTAGACCTTTGTGATCCCATCGGATCTGAGGGGTCCAGAGTCACTATTACCAGCGGCTGAAGCGGGTGGTTTCTGAACCGCATCCCTCCCTACATCCCTCCCCACATGCCGAATGCGGCAGCCAGGCAGTCTCGATGCACACACAGAGCCGTTGCCCGTGGGAATCAGACCTGCCCAGACTCTTGGGTCAAGGCAGTGGCTTGCGGGAAGGGTTTTTCCTCCAGGTTAAAAAGTAGTTCTGGGCCAAGCGCGGTGGCTCACACCTGGAATCCCAGCACTCTGGGAGGCTCAGCCGGGAGGATCGCTTGAGGCCAGGAGTTCAAGACCAGCCTGAGCAACAGTGAGACCCCCGTCTCTACTAAAAATAGAAAAAATTAGCCAGGCATGGTGGTGCACACTTGTAGTCCCAGAAGTTTAGGAGGCTGAGGTGGGAGGATGCACTGAGACTAGGAGTTCTGGACCAGCCTGGGCAATACAGTAAGACCCCATCTCTACAAAAAAAGTAAGAAAAATTAGCCAGGCATGGGGTGCACACCTGTAGTCCCAGCTACTCAAAAGGCTGAGGCAGGAGGATAGCTTGAGCCCAGGAGTTGAGGTTGCAGTGAGCTAGGATGACACCACTGCACTCTAGCCCGGGTGACAGAGCAAGACTCTGTCTCAATTAAAAAAAAAAAAAAAAAAAGTTGTTCTCAATGTTGGAAAATGTCACCTGTTTCCCTGGACCGTTAGACACACCCACAATGACTTCCCCTCCCCAAGGTAAAACTATCTGCGGGCAATATTTTTAAGTAATTGCACCCATGGTATTGAGTTTAAAAAAGACCTGAAGAATCTTTTCCTGTAATCAAATCTAGAACACCCCTGTCTACGCCAAAAAGCTGGCATGTACAGATTTTAAAACATTTCAAAGGAGTGGTCCTGCTCTCACCCACCACCTCCCCACCAAAAAAAAACTGATTCTCGGGAAACCGGAGCACCCAGGCATCAGACACAAAAGCAGCAACCTCAGGACCCTGAGCTAGGGGGCTGTCATGGACCGCGTCTACAAAGGGAATAATTTCCCCAAAGGGGAAAGACTCGTTGCTGGTATCATGCGGAAAACATAACACATTTGACACCTTTTTTGTTTTTTAGGGTTTTTTTTTTTTTTTTTCATTTTTATAAGTGTCTGCATTTGTATGCTCATGGTTCACGCTTTTTTCCAAACATAAAACGTGTCTCTCTTTTCGGGAGGGGCGTTCTGGCCACAGAAGCTCTTCCACGCTTCCCAGACGCAAGGTTCCCGCTCCCGTGAAAGTGTAAACATGAAGGCGGTCGAGGGCACACCACGCCCGTCCCGCGTCGGATGGCGCCAGGGAATGGCTGGCTCTACCCGACACCCGGAATCTTCTTGGGTTTATTTCCGAACCCTCCCAGGGAGGACTGGCACCGTGAATTATGCGGATGTCCGAAGCGGCCGGGAAGGGAAAAACGTTTGCGATGCCACGCGGGAATCCGTGGCGAGACCGCCGGAGACCAGGGCGCGGGAACGCAAAGCTGCTTCTCTGTCTTCTTGTGTCTCTTTGTTTTTTTCCTACACCTTTTCCTCTTGGTTCCAAAAACCTCAGATGTACTCTGAGGGTCAACACCAAGCCAGGGGGGTCGGTATGTACAGCAAAGCATCCAGTGGGCCACCCCGCGGCAAGGACGTCTAAGAGGAGACGAGAGGCGCCCTCCCTACAGGAAGCCACCGTCCCTGATGGCGAAAAAGCCACCGCTGACGCCGTCCCCCAAAGAGAACGCCTGCTCCTGGTCCAAGCCCCACTCGCCCTCGTCCTGGTCCTCGAGCTCGGCGTCCGCCCCGCCGCTGCGGGCGTTCTCGTACAGGAAGACCTGCTCGTCCACGTGCGCCGGTGCCAGCCGGTTCCTCTTGGCACCGACCACGTTGGCCGCGGAGCCGAAGAGGCGCTCGGGCGGGATGCGGGTGGCCGTGACGCACCAGTACTTCTGCAGCACCTTGGGCAGCAGCGGGAACAGGGCCAGGCGGTCGGACCACCACTTGAGAGGGTCCTCGCTGAGGCCCAGCACCTTCTGCGACTTGAAGTTGCTGAGCTCCTCCACCACCTGGGCGTGCCACTCCTCCTGGTCCTCCACGCCGCCCGTCTGGCAGAAGATCTCGGCCAGCATGTCGTTGATGACGCTGCTGGGCGGAGGCGTGGGCGCCAGCGCCAGCTTCTTCACGGGAGGCTCCTCGGGCACAGGGAACATCTTGTCCTCGGCCGGCCGGTAGCCGCCGTCTTTGACCTTGTCCAGGAGGCCTTTGGCTTCTTCCACCACGCGGTTCTCCACCTGCTGCCTCTCGAAGGCGGACAGGAAGGGCAGCCTCTTGTAGCGGGGGTCCAGGAAGGTGGCGACGTTCAAGAACATGTCGATCTCGGGCGTCTCCTGGTAGGTCTTGGAGAGCTCCTTGGCGATGACCTCTTTGGCCATGCTGATCTCCTTGCCGTCCGTCTCCTTCACGTTTAGTGTGGTATTCAGCAGCATGTGCAAGAGCGGCTTCACCATGCTGATGGTGGGGTATTTGGAGGCGGACAGCATCTCAGCCACTTGCTTGAAGGGCTGCAGGAGCTCCACCAGGCCCTCGATGGTGGCCCACTCGGTGGCCTCCAGCATCAGGTGATGGTTGTTGCTGTCCTCCACCAGGACGCCGGCGATGACGAACTGCTGCTCCCTGAGCCTCTGCAGCATGGCCAAGGTGCTGCCCCACCAGAAGACGCGGTCGCTCACCAGCATGCAGTGCGCCACGTTCTGCTGCTTCTGCTTCTCGTACAGCATGTACATGGCGACCGCGGACTGCTGGAAGTACTCCACCAGCTTGCGACAGCGCGCCAGCAGGCCGCCCAGCTTGGGCAGCTGGAAAGCCTGCTGGATGCCGGCGTTGAAGGTCTGTCCCAAGCAGGGCATCTGGACCGCTACGTCCAGCAAGGAGCAGGCCTTCACGATGTCCTTGCTGTAGTCCGTGGTGGCCCCGAAGACCTTGGCGCTGACGCCCCACTCGATGAAGACCTCGTAGAGCACCCGCGTGATGGTCTCCGCCGTGTTCTCCTCGGGCACCTCGAACGTCTTCAGGCACCTGGAGCCCAGGGACAGGCAGTTGGGGGAGCTGACGCCCAGGAAGTGGACGGCCAGCGTCACGTAGGCGCGGTTCTGGTTCTCGCTGCGCCACATGTCCGTGGAGATGCCGCACCAGGAGGCGTCGGTCAGCTCCTTGAGGATCGCCTCCCGGACGGCGCCGTACTTCTCAGGGATGGCCTTGCTGCAGATGTACTTCCTGCTGGGGACCTCGTAGCGGGGGTCGGCCGTCTTCAACAGCGCCTTGAAGGTGGGCTCGTCCACGATGGACGCCGGGTACAGCCCCTCGCAGACGAGCCCCACCACGGCGGCCGTCAGCTCCTGCTGCTTCTTGCTCTCGTGACCGTGGCTGGACTTGACCGCCAGCGCGTCCGGAGCCGGCTGCTGGGAGGACTCGGGCTTCAGCTTGGAGAAGGCGGTGGCGAACGCCTCGCGCATCTGCTCCGTGTTGCTCTTGACGAACTCGCAGAACTCCTCGGGGTGGTTCTTCTCCAGGTGGTAGGACAGGTTGGAGGTGTTCCCGGAATACGCGATCTGGGCCATGCAGATGCGGCAGTAGATCTTCTTCCACTGCAGGATGCATCCTTCGGCGTTGGTGTCGAAGCCGAAATACTTCCACACCTTGCTCTTGGCGCGGGGGTGGGCCACCAGCTTCAGGTCCGCCTGGGAGCCGTCCACGCCTTTACCCTCCATCGCTTCCCCGCCGAAGCCCGCCTGCCGCGCCGCCGCTCATGCGTGGGGACCTGCTAAGAAGCAGCAAGACAAACACAGCGTGAGAAGGGACCCGGGCACGCACGGGAGCCCTGCGGGGGAGCGGGCGGGCGGGCACCCAAGCTGCTCTGCTTTGAAGCAAAGGGCGTTAGCGGTGACCCGATGGGCCCGGCTTCTTTGCGGGTGGCTTTTGCAAAGCGGAGGGGAAGAGTATGACACACGATCGAGCTCTTTCTTCCGGGTTAATCCTACACGGCAGCGACTCTGTACGTGAGAAAAGGCACGTTTTTGCTTTCGAGTGTGGCATTCTCGAAGGGCAGCCCACCAGAGCGCATTCCTTGGCGCACGCTCCTGTTTACTGCCTCCTGGCGCTGGGACGTCCGCCAGGCACCCACCAGGTGGGGGAGCCGGGTGTGACACTTTTGGGGAAAGTCCTTGCGTAGGGGAGTTCACAAGCGGTGTGGTAGACCCACCACCATCACCACTGAACCCCTCATCCCTGGGAGCAAGAATCTGTGTCAACCACCACGGCAGATAGGTCACGTGCACTGAAGAGGCAAAAACGGAACCTCCATTTGGCTAAGGTGGTCTTTAATCTGGCTAAGAGGCAGTGACAACTTTCTTGAACTTCATGCTTTCTTTTTCTTTCTTTCTTTTTTTTTTTTTTTTTTTTTTTTTGAGACAGACTCTCGCTCTGTCACCCCGGCCAGAGTGCGGTAGTGTCATCACAGCTCACTGCAGCCTCCAACTCCTGGCCTCAAGCCGTCCTCTTGCCTCAGCCTCCCCGAGTGGCTGGGACTACAGGTGCCACGACACCCAGCTAATTTTTCTATTTTTAGTAGAGATGGGGTCTTGCTATTGCTCAGGCTGGTCTTGAACTCCTGGCCTCTAGTCATCCTCCCGCCTCGGCCTCCCAGAGTGCTAGGATTACAGTGAGCCACTGCACCGGTTCAACCCTAATGCTTTCGAATGAAGCCATTTTGAATGCCGCGGGCTCTGTTTTCAGCAGAGGGGCATCGCTGTTCTGTGACCACGTCTCAGCCACCGTATGCATTCCTCAATCCCTGATGCTCCTCAAAGGATCCACTGCATGCAGCCCACCTGTGGGCAGAATGCGCCTTTGCTATGCACAGCTGCACCTGTGTGAACACCCCTGAGCCCTCGGCGTGGAGGTTTGCATGACCCAGACACCAGCCCCTGGGGCTTCCTGTTGTGTGGAAGGCAGGCCCACACGTGCCCTGCAGCCGCCATTCAAAGGCCAACTATGTGACTGGGAGGCCCAAAAAGACAGCAGGGCATTGCTAAAAGGTGCCAGTTAAATCCACACGCTTCCAGTATAGCACTCAGGAGTTTAAATAACAAACGGCACCACCAGGGCATTTTTCTCAGTGTTGGGAATATGTTCAGAGCTAAATCAGGCAAATTTCAATAATGTTGACGAATCAGCGGTCCCCAACCTTTCTGGCACCAGGGACCCGGTTTCATGGAACACAATTTTTTCAAGGACCAAGGCGGGTGGGGGGAACAGCGAGAGCAGGGGATGGTTTGGGGATGATTCCAGTACATTACATTTGTTGTGCAATTTATTTCTATTATTACATTGTAATATATCATGAGATAATTATACAACACACCATAGGTTGGGAACCCCTGCTATAGAGAGTTGAATAGTGTGCCACCCCCTTAAAAAAACTGTGTCCACCAGGTATGTGTGAATGGAACCTGGTTTGGAAATAGGGTCTTTGTAGATATAATTAAGTGAAGGATCTCAAGATGAGACCATCCTGGATTAGGTGAGCCCTAAACCCAATGACAGGTGTCCCCCTAAGATACAGCAGAGGAGACACAGACGCAGAAGAGAAGCCACGTGGAGACGGAGGCAGAGACTGGAGTGACGCGGCCACAAGCCCAGGGACGCCTGGAGCCCCCAGGAGCTGGAAGAGGCAGGAAGGAGCCTCCCCTGGAGCCTGCGGAGGGAGCGCGGCCCTGAGACACCTGTGTCTCAGACTCCTGAGCTCCGGGACTGGGAGAGGACACATTTTTCTGTTGTCTTAAGGCGCCCGGTGTGTGGCACTTTGCTAGGCAACCCCAGGACACGCATACCAGCAGGACGAAACTACAAAAGGTATTATGAGTGTTAACGTCACCTTCAATGACAATTGGGGTCTCAGAACACCCCCCACATCCTCACGGACAGTCACACCCTGCCACGCCGGCTATCCGTCAGTGGTGTCTGCCTGAGGCTTACCAGGAAGGAACCGCAATGTGCTGGGTTCGCTGGGCGTCCTGGCAGCTGGGTGGCCACGCTTCCCAAGGCGGGTGCGGTGGACCGTGGCTCCTCCAACACCCCCAGCGCCCCAGTCAGCACCAAGGCAGGAGCTGAGGGAAAGAGCTTCCGCAGGACATGCGGGGAGAACCCAACACAACGTCCTCTTTCGGGACTTCCGAAAGCGGGAAAATCGCAAAACTGCGCCTTCTGCACTAGAGTGAGGCCGGAGCACCTGTACGTGCAAAATGCAGCAAAGGAAAACCGAAAGCATCTGAACATGCCTCACTCTTTGTGCTGAAACGTTAGCTTCTCAGTCCTACCCGAGTGCCCCAAGAAGGCTCTACCAGATCTTCCTATGACATCATCACCACCATCACTATTATTTGGCCGAAAAACGTCCTGACGCCGGAATAAAAGCTTTATAGTCTATTATGATTATTATTTGGTTGAAAGAGGTCCTGTTACCTAGAATGAGTTTTTTATTCTATTAGGATTATTATTAGGCTGAAAGAGATCTGTTTTACCTAGAACAAGTCTTTTGTTCTATTATAATATTTTATTGTTATTATTGTTATTATTTGGCTGAAAGAGGTCCTGGCACCTGGAGCCATGTTTTGTCCTCAAAGCAGGAATCCCCAAATCCCTAACAAAGTGTGTCATTGGAGGAGATAACCCACCGCCTGCACAACCAACTGTCTACATGATCCACTGTCTGCACAATCTCGTGTCTACACAATCCACTGTCGGTCTGCACAATCCACCATCAGTCTGCACAATCTATTGTGTGCACAGCCCAATGTCTGCACAACCCACCATGAGTCTGCACAATCTATTGTCTGCACAATCCACTGTCTGCACAATCCATTGTCTGCAACCCACCATCTGCACAATCCACCATCAGTCTGCACAATCTATTGTCCGCACAATCCACTGTCTGCACAATCTATTACTGACTGCACAACCCACCGTCTGCACAATCCACTGTCAGTCTGCAAAATCTATTGTCTGCACAATCCACCGTCAGCACAATCTCCTGTCTGTATCATGCAGCCCACAGGTGGTTTCCGAGAGACACCCCAAATAAATTTTTCTTCCAAGCAGCCTCTGATGGGCTCATTCTCAAAGGAGCCTCGCCAGGGTGATGTCCCCAAGACGGTGCCAGGGGTCCAGCCAGCTCCTGCCTTTTACAATTGCATGACCACAAGAGAAACCAATAATAACAATATATTGTATATTTCAAAATTGCTTTTTTGTTTGTTTTGTTTTAAAATTTTATTTTTGGTGAAACCATAAATTATTGCAGTTTTGCCACATCTAAACCTATTTATAGTCTTAACTTTAAAATTAAAATGATTCATGACAGATCCATGTTGAAGGCAAAATATTACTAGAGCAATTTATCGAAATAAAACAATTTACAGACTTACCAATCTTTCTAAAAGAAATCATTAATCTTTAATGCTGATAATATAAACAAAATGATTTTATTTATCTAGCTTCTTGAATTGTTTATCAAGAAACATCATTTCTCTGGGCTCTTAGAAATTGTTGCGTTAGCTTTTATTTTTCATCATTCTATTTAATTGTAATCCTGCAAATTAATTTAATGAAAATGCTGTCTCTGCAAAATTGCTAAAGAGTAGTTTTTTTGGTAGTTACTTAGTTATAAATAAAATTATATATTTAAGGTGTGCAACATGATGTTTCAACATGCACATAGTGAAATGATCACTACTCGAGATATCCATGTCCTGACATAGTTACCATTTTTTAAGTTCTTCCAGTTGAATAGCAACACAAGAGCATAAGATAATAGGAAACTCATAAGAGATCAAACCTTATTATTCTTAAAACAGTCAATTTTAAATGTTCTCACCACCAAAAAGAAATAAATAAGCAGGTGAGGTGATGGATATTACTTTAATTATCCCACAATGTATGTATACATCAAAGTGCCACACTGTACCCATAAATATATACAATTTTGCTTGTCCATTAAAAATACATGAAAATATATATTTTTTGGTAGTATCATGTAATCGGCTTGTTGTCATTCCTTTTAAATAAATTATTAAACATGTTTTGAATTTCTGTTTTACTTTCTCATAGGGTAAATTACTGATTGGTGTCACCCGCATGAACAGATAAATACATTTTTTTGTGGGGTCCTCATTTTGTTAGAAAATAAAGGGACCCTGTGATGGAGAAGTTTGAAAACTTCTGTGTTCATTTCTACATGATGCCTGTAGCCACTGTTCATAAAACCAACAGGAATTCCCTTTCCCTTTATAGCTTTTCTTAGTTTTGTTTTTTTTTTTTTTTAACCCTATAGTTTGAAAACTGGGACTATTCCTAAAACAGCTTTCTAAGTGGTCCTGTTGACATATTTTTTTGGTAGATACTCACTCCTCTGAGACAGCATTTGCAAATCCATTTTCTATCCCAGAAAGTTAAGGACTATTCTGTGGCCTCCTATTTCCTACAGGATTTTTAAGGAAAATTCTGTGCAATATCTGAACTGGGCTTGAAAACAGGCCTGTTCAATTTTCCCTCCTTTTCAAAACTCATTTGAAGCCTCAGAGAACATTTAGAATGAGACAGACCATCCTGTTACTAATAATGGCAGGTGGAGACTTTCCAGAAAAGGATCATTTTCAACAGGTTTCAGGCCATATCAGTGTTTGAGTTTTTACGTCATATCAGGATATTAAAGACACTCATTAAATCATGTAGTTTAAAATCTGAGCAACAGACATACCTTACTGTATGGGCCATCTAGATACAGTGTTAAGAAAATAGAGAAAGACTCTCTTACAGGAATTCTCAATTTCCTTATCAACCATCTCTGCAAAGGCATCACCAACACCTACCGTTACTTTGTAACTATCTATTGTTTTGACATCATGAGTTTTAAGGAAATAGCATTCAGCAGTAGCTTACATGTTAGCAATTTATCCCTTGTTTTCGCGCAATCCCAGGTCAATCACTCACCATGTGTGTGTATCCCCTTTATAAAATGTCTGAGAGTATATTCAATCAGGAAGTTCTAAGGAAAAAAAATAAAATAAAATACAGGTGTTTCCAATCTGCACTGTGGACCCTGTACTCTTGGTTAGCTCAAACACCGGGCAAAGTCCAACGTTTCCCTGGCAAAGGTTAAATCCTGCCAGTGAGAAGCAAAAACAAAATGCTAATTAGCAAGCCGGACACCAGCATACAAGTCTAAAATTATTTCTAATCCGCAGACAGGAAGTGGTTCCAGGAAGGTCGGCTACTAAAGTCAATCTTTATAGAAAGTGACTGTGTCTCCACGCAGGTGCAGTCACTTGGCTGACACACGACTTCATCAGTAGCTTGTCCTTTAACAACCTTTTTTGTTTTAAAAAAAAAAAAAATGAATCAATAAGAGAGAATGCACACACTTCTGACGCACCACAGACAAGCTTGCAAGGCAAGCGCTTGGGTTCACTACCCTGCCAGGCTTAAATGTAATTCTCAGTTTAATTCTGCCTCTACCCTGAGAGCATTAACAGACTTAAGGAGGCTAAGCAGAAAAACTGTACAGATAAACATAACCTACAAGATGGCACAATTCTTGTGTGGCTTTAAACAGCTCTTCCTTTTCCAAATGACCACTGATTTAAGAGAAACACTTTCGCACCCCCCAGCCCCAACCCCAGCCTCTAAGCCCAGGGTACAAACTGTTCTTCACTCTCTAATTACTCTTAAGTGGGTTAAACCTACTGAATAATGTGGTGTATCCGAAAACTAAAAGCTTAAGGCACAGAAAACTTAAAAAATTGTTTTTCCCGGGGGGGGGGTATAGGTTTGAAGGGGGTGAGGCTCCCTTAAAAATACTGGCTCCTGGTGCAGCTGTTTTCTCTGAGTGTGGCCCAAGGACCCGTGCCGGTCCCCGAGGCCTTCTCAGTGGGTAAACAAAGGAAGTCAAAAGTATTTTCACAAAAATACACAAATGCTATTAGGCTTGCAAAAAAACACACAGATTGTCTCTGAGGCCCCTTTGACCCGATGTCATTCTGAAAGCAGAAACACAGCTGATTGCCCAGGCCAGACATTTTAAGAGACTGACTACAAGGTAAAACACCACCACCCTGCCCTCTGAATCCTTTGTTTTTGGAAAATCGTTATTTTTCCACTTAAAAATAAAGTTGTCCTCAATCATCCACCCTAACATAGCATAGATGTATTATCCTGCGATTTCTAGCAGTTGGTAAACAAATGCTGGCAGGTGTCTCAGTTTTAACACATTACCTGCCACGTGAGTTGCATTTAACTCACGCTCACCTTGGGAGCCCCGAGAACTATTTTCCAAGCTGCACAGAACTCACGCCCAGAAAACTATTTTAAAAATAACAAATTTTTCATGACATGAGAAAGGATCGTTTTGTTTTCCAAGTTTTTATTCTATTTTCCTAACACTATGGCCCCAAGGAAAAAAAATTTTTTTCTAGTGTGGCCTGTCCATGCGTTCAGCTCCAAACATGTAAATTACAGGCCACGTACGCGAAACCACAGCACACGGGTCCCGACACCAGAAAGTTAGAGACCCGGGATTCAGGATGTTTACAAAGGTCGGAGAAACAAAGTTGCAGCTGAGCGGAAGTGCCCTCCCGCTGAGACCGCCCTGGCTCCCGCGGGCCCAGACACGAGACCCCCGGGCCCCCGCGCGCGCCCTGCGCGTCCCCCTGGGAGGAGCGGTGCTGACTACCGCAGTGGGCGCCGCGGGCTCCCGGACGCCCCCTCCTCTCCTCCCCGCCCGGGGCCAGGGGCGCGCGCTCACGGCCGGACCCCCGGCGCCGAGCAGGGCCGCCTGAGATCCAGGGCGCGCGGTGTGGGGGCTCCGGGGGACCCTGCCATGGCCCCAGGGGGGGGATCCGGGCTTCTCGGGACCACCCCGGACCCCGGCAGGCGGGGAGGCCGCGCGGCGGGGCTGGGGCGCGCAGGGCCTCCCCAGGAGCGCGCAGCCCCCGCCGCCCCGCGCCCCCGCCCGTCTTCCGGGAGCGCCCCGGCCCCCGCCCAGGTCACCCGGGGCCCGCCCGCCCCCGCCCCGGGGCCCCCCGAGCCCCGCGCGCCGCGACCCGCGACCCCCGCCCGCGCCGCTAACCTGGCTCCACGAAGCCCCCGCGGCAGCGGCGCAGCAGCTGCGCCACCAGCACCGCGGTGCCGGCCGCGTAGACCCGCAGGGCCGCCCGCGCCGCAGACAAAGGCGACATGGCTGCCCGGCCGCGCCACCGCTTCCGCGCCGCCCGCGGGACACCGCGCAGCCCCGCCGGACGGAAGCGCGCCCGCCCCGGCCCGCCCCGCCCCGCGCCGCGCACGGCCCGCGATCGCCGGCCCGAGCCCCCGCCCGGACTGCAGACCCCCGCCCGGACCCCTTCAGGACCCCAGACCTCACACCCGGGCCC